>OZ026618.1:61414151-61509151 GCA_964020975.1 Hermodice carunculata | reverse complement strand
TGCCTTTGATAAATATTCTGTATTTCCAAAATATTAATAATATCCCGCTGGTCCCTAAAGGTACCGACCTATATCTCGCCATATCTCACCAAGCGAGACATATGCCGCAGAATCATATACACACACACAAATATATATATGTAATATATCTCTAATCTTTTGAATTAAATTCTACAACTGATTTAATAACATGCTGAGATGTGAATTGAAAGAAATATTTGAATGTTACTTCTTAGCTTACTACTAATAACAGTCAAACTACAAATCATCCTGTATTATAATGGGATGACCCTTTTCAGTGCAATTTTTGATCACCCCTGTACACTGAAAGCCTGCGAAACTTGTTCAAGGGATATTAACTCGTTGCCTGTCGTCAGCACCACTCCTCAAGTCACACTCTTTTGATTCATGTAAGACATATAATGGATTTGATATTCAAATTCTGTGTAAATAGACCTTTCATTTCGGTACCAACTTATCCAGCCCAAAGTAACTAGACTCATGAAAAGTAAGTAGTTTCAGAAAAAAATACTGTCCAGATCAACGTTTTCCTGAGCGTGCTGTGAGCTGATGTGCACAAACTGTACCGAGGCAAAATAACACGGTCCGTTTTTCATCGTTACCTGGCTCAGCCACTATTCTTCATAAGCTTTGAGCACAGTGCATTTAAGGCACGTTGAAAAAATCTGGTGACACGGAACATGTTTTGCTAGCGGTAATGGTGTGAGTATAAAGCACTAATGTAATAAACAAACAAGGTGAATTTAGATGTTCAAGATTTGTCAATATCTGCAGTTTTTCGTTACTTGTTAAAGACGAAATTAATAATCTTTTTCTTATAAAAATAACAGTTTTTTCTTTCATTGCAGTAACAAACGTGATTGATATGAAAATTTGCTAAGATATTTTACCCACAAAGGTTGGACAACTAAACCAAGAAGTACTTGATAAAATAAAAGATATGCTAAAGAGCGGATAAAAGAATAGAGATATTTTCACAATATCGACACGGTTGGTCGGCACACGTTGCGCAGAAGAAAACGTCGACTTACTGTAAAACAAAAAACAGAATGTCTTAAATGATCAACACTGCTTGTTTTGCTTAAATATATTTTTGCAACAGTACTTATTTAACTGCCGTAATGCTTTGTTATTGAACACAGTTAGAGCATCGATTCTATGGTTTCCCACAATTGTTGGGCCTAGTATTGTCTCATGATTTTTATTTTAAAATAAAGAGTCCACATGATTATCAGGCAGAGTATCTGACGTTCATTAACAGCTTAATCATGTCATTTATGTCAAGATGTAGGAACAGTGCCCTTCTCAAACACACACTAATACACCCCCCCACTAATACACACACACTAACACATACACTGACATACGCACACTTAATCATCATCATCATCATCATCATCATCATCATCATCATCATCATCATCATCATCATCATCATCATCATCATCATCATCATCATCACCACCAATTCGTAACTGTTAGAAGGTCAGGGCGGACCTGGCCTGGACCCAAGGGTCAAGAGTCCATGGTCCAGGAGCAGGGCCCGGAGGGGTCCGGGCGAAGCCCTACGGAAGCTCTTGGATTTAAAGCATTATAAGTGGACTTAATAACTTTTTATAGCATAGCAGGATGAAAGAAAAATATGTTTTAATTTTGAATTTTTTTCGTAGAGTTTTTTTTTCACAAAACTCTGTAATGTATACATGGAATTATATCTGCCACGTGAGAATACTATTCCACATAAGAAATTTCGGACTGATTGTCTCTTGTGCAAAACGACGTATATCCAATGTTTTAAATACCAGCATTTGGTATTAAAACTTTACGCAGATGCAGATTAAAAGTTCGAACACAACAACTTTAAATTGGAACCGCTGGATAAGGCAAATAAGTGTTAAAATTTCTTTACATGTATTCAAAACTATCCAGGATGGAGACTGATGGTTAAGCTTTCCTACACATATAAAATCATCTTTGTTCTGTATTATAATTACGTTATATTATTCTCTTTTGTCTTTTAGCATGATATATATTTTTTAAAATAAATTGCACTGAAACTGAATCTTTTTCACTTTTGCAACAGTCCTATTTGCAACGGAGGCAACATCTTCTATATCTAAAGGACAACCTACTGAGCTGCCAACAACCAAAGAAACAACCACTGAACCATCTACAAGTCAAGGAACAACGACTAAAACTACTAAACCACCTACACCCAAAGAAACAACCACTGAACCATCTACAAGTCAAGGAACAACGACTACAACAACTACACCACCTACACCCAAAGAAACAACCACTAAACCATCTACAAGTCAAGGAACAACGATTACAACTACTAAACCACCTACACCCAAAGAAACAACCACTAAACCATCTACAAGTCAAGGAACAACGACTACAACTACTAAACCACCTACACCCAAAGAAACAACCACTGAACCATCTACAAGTCAAGGAACAACGACTACAACAACTAAACCACCTACACCCAAAGAAACAACCACTGAACCATCTACAAGTCAAGGAACAACGACTACAACAACTAAACCACCTACACCCAAAGAAACAACCACTGAAACATCTACAAGTCAAGGAACAACGACTACAACTACTAAACCACTTACACCCAAAGAAACAACCACTGAACCATCTACAAGTCAAGGAACAACGACTACAACAACTAAACCACCTACACCCAAAGAAACAACCACTGAACCATCTACAAGTCAAGGAACAACGACTACAACAACTAAACCACCTACACCCAAAGAAACAACCACTGAAACATCTACAAGTCAAGTAACAACGACTACAACTACTAAACCACTTACACCCAAAGAAACAACCACTGAACCATCTACAAGTCAAGGAACAACGACTACAACAACTAAACCACCTACACCCAAAGAAACAACCACTGAAACATCTACAAGTCAAGGAACAACGACTACAACTACTAAACCACCTACACCCAAAGAAACAACCACTGAACCATCTACAAGTCAAGTAACAGCGACTACAACAACTAAACCACCTACACCCAAAGAAACAACCACTAAACCATCTACAAGGCAAGGAACAACGACTACAACTACTAAACCACCTACACCCAAAGAAACAACCACTGAACCATCTACAAGTCAAGTAACAACGACTACAACTACTAAACCACTTACACCCAAAGAAACAACCACTGAACCATCTACAAGTCAAGGAACAACGACTACAACAACTAAACCACCTACACCCAAAGAAACAACCACTGAACCATCTACAAGTCAAGGAACAACGACTACAACAACTAAACCACCTACACCCAAAGAAACAACCACTGAAACATCTACAAGTCAAGGAACAACGACTACAACAACTAAACCACCTACACCCAAAGAAACAACCACTGAACCATCTACAAGTCAAGTAACAGCGACTACAACAACTAAACCACCTACACCCAAAGAAACAACCACTAAACCATCTACAAGGCAAGGAACAACGACTACAACTACTAAACCACCTACACCCAAAGAAACAACCACTGAACCATCTACAAGTCAAGTAACAACGACTACAACTACTAAACCACTTACACCCAAAGAAACAACCACTGAACCATCTACAAGTCAAGGAACAACGACTACAACAACTAAACCACCTACACCCAAAGAAACAACCACTGAACCATCTACAAGTCAAGGAACAACGACTACAACAACTAAACCACCTACACCCAAAGAAACAACCACTGAACCATCTACAAGTCAAGGAACAACGACTACAACAACTACACCACCTACACCCAAAGAAACAACCACTAAACCATCTACAAGTCAAGGAACAACGATTACAACTACTAAACCACCTACACCCAAAGAAACAACCACTAAACCATCTACAAGTCAAGGAACAACGACTACAACTACTAAACCACCTACACCCAAAGAAACAACCACTGAACCATCTACAAGTCAAGTAACAACGACTACAACTACTAAACCACTTACACCCAAAGAAACAACCACTGAACCATCTACAAGTCAAGGAACAACGACTACAACAACTAAACCACCTACACCAAAAGAAACAACCACTGAACCATCTACAAGTCAAGGAACAACGACTACAACAACTAAACCATCTACAACCAAAGAACCAGCTACTGATCCGACGACAAGTAAAGGGACAACAACTACAACTAAGAGAACAACTGCCGCCACACCATCTACAACTAAAGCAACAACTACAAGTACTGAACCACCTACAACCACAGAAAGATTTACCACAAGTGTCGGACCATCGACAAATAAAGGAACAACGACTACCTCCACGGCACCAGCTCCTTCTTCCCGCATACCTCCGACACCACCTAGTCCTGCGCCGCGGCCGCCTGACATAGGTAGGGTTCTGAAATATTTTTTTTCTTGGGAAGAGTGTTTGCATGCCAAAGGGTGGCTACTTCGTTTATTTAACTTGAGAATCTTTTCATGGAAACTGTTCTGAACGAGATTTTTTATGGGACTTACTGGAAATAATAGACTGGATGAACAACATTATCAGACTATATCATGACTTTATATGAGAATGAAAACAATATCTCGTAATTGTAATTCATCAATACAGTTGTTTAATTTACGGACACAGCTAGTTGAAACATATGATGATATGTAGTCACAGCTTTATCTCTTAAGAATGTCGCAATCAAAGCCTTTGTCTTTAATAAAAGTTAACTTTATAGACCCAAAGAAAGCGTTCAAACTATTTTCAGTAACGGTAATTTTTAGAATTGAATCCAAATGAGGTAGTCGATACTGAGCTACAACGTTTAAAAATATATTTTATTTCACGATTGTCGCTTCAGATTTGAAACTATGGATATCTTGAACTAACTACCGTAGCAAAAATCAAATATAAAATAAAAATACCGTTTTGCAGCTCTAAATGTATTTTTTATTTCATCAGAAAAACAATTCTCTCTATTGGTGCACGTGCTACTATTTTATATTTTCCTACAGACTTATTATTATTCAATGGCAGAACATTCTAGAGATTTTCTGCAGCTTTTCAACGAGTTGAACCAAATGTCCACTTGAAGAAAGCATACCAATTTTTAGACTTTTAACAAGATCTTAGGTTTGAATAAACATGTTTTGAACAGTTGCGTGTTAAATTCTCAAAAGGTGTTTTAAGCCCTATTTTGACTCTGATGGCATACTTAATCACTGAAAGCGGGTAAATTGACCACGCATATTTTCATAAAATCAACAAACAAGAATCGAAATCGCAAAGTATCGGTACAAGTGAAATTGTTTAGAATTGACAATGGTATACGTGGGCGTACATATTTCACACAAATATGATGCAAATAATAAAATATATATAAAACTATGTCGGTTTAAACATATTTTATTAAAAAAAACGATTGAGAAACAGGCATAGCTTATATAAGAATATGTTTGCTGGGATAATAAAAGGTTTGTACCTGTATGTTAATATGTTTGCTGGGATAATAAAAGGTTTGTACCTGTATGTTAATATGTTTCCTGGGATAATAAAGGGTTTGTACCTGTATGTTAATATGTTTGTTGGGATAATAAAAGGTTTGTACCTGTATGTTAATATGTTTGCTGGGATAATAAAAGGTTTGTACCTGTATGTTAATATGTTTGTTGGGATAATAAAAGGTTTGTACCTGTATGTTAATATGTTTGTTGGGATAATAAAAGGTTTGTCCCTGTATGTTTTACTGGATGTTCTTATTGGGTACCAAAATCGATATCGGCAGAGTAAAGTACCCAATAGCAGTATGGAATAAGAATCTGATCCCAGGTTGGTTGAGTTTTTGTCGTGTTTTGTGCACATGAAAATAGGAAGAAATATAAGATAAAAAGCAGGAATTACCAAAAAGCAGAGAACAGACATCGTTGGGGTCCCAGGTTTAAAAGATACATCCCAGGCTCGGTTCTATACCGAAATCAATTATACTGTTATGTTATTTATGATTTGTATGCATATACACGTTTAGAAATCAATATCCACTTTTCATTTCAGACAAAATAGAAAACCTGAAGATTCCGTTTAACTTTAGTTTCAAGTTTACCAATGAGTTTCCACCCGATTTAAATGACTCATCGTCTGCTTTATACAAGACTCTGAAGAAAGAAGCCACAGAAAAGGTAAGACAGTATTTGTGGTCTATGTTTCACATTACCCAGGGTCAGTTTAAAAGTCGTCTGCTTTTCTTTTCCATTAACCTTTAAACATTCAAATGGGTCGGATGTAAACTGTGTTTGTCTGTTTTTATGTCGTTACTTAAATTTCATACTAATAGAAACAATTTTTGCTGAAACTTGTTGAATAAGACGTGTGTTTCGATGGCACGCACCACGTCAATAGATTTCCTGGTGCAGGTATGGCGGAATGCCAAGGAAGCTGATGACAGAATCTTATTGACAGAGTCTTATTGACACAGTCTTATTCTGACCATGATGGAGATAAAGGTTGCATTTTCATGACACGCTTTTATGTCGAACGGTAATAGAAAATGCATCAGCTCGACCTGGTCACCAAGGATAACTCTCACAGGTGCCATGCGGGTGCTACCCACAGCAAACAGCTTTATTATGCGCCCTTTGGCTGCCACCCATGACCACCAATGTTATCAGGAGCGCTCTGGACATTTAGTGCCTAGAGCGTACCTGGTAAAGCCCTTGCATCAGTCTCATCACATGTCCCAATGTGGGATAAACAGTTATGTACTTGCAAAGGCATATTGGTGCACGCAATGAATTTTTAAAACACCGAACTATCAAATCTAAACACAGCAAAATCTGGGTTCAGTTGAATTATTATAATGATTCCCGGTGCTAATTTTCCACAAAGAGATATTTTATTGAAGCACCAGGAAGGAGGTGTTTCCTGAAAAAATAAGGTCAAGAACATTCTTCGTCGCAATATATCCAAAAAGCCCACGAAGAAAGCTGTTGTCAACAATTTACCTCTGACAGAGGTAAGCAATAGAAAGAATTTATCTCTGATTCCACAAAGGCACGTTTTGAATTTTATCCTTTGCTGCAAATTGAATCTGCTTCTGCGTGCCTGGACGGCACATTAACCAGGTAGCGTTCACATCACATCACATGTATGTATGTATGTATGTATGTATGTATGTATGTATGTATGTATGTATGTATGTATGTATGTATGTGTGTGTGTGTGTGTGTGTGTGTGTGTGTGTGTGTGTATGTATGTATGTATGTATGTATGTATGTATGTATGTATGTATGTACGTGGGTAGGTAGGTACGTAGGTTGGTAGGTAGGCAGTTAGATAGGTAGGTATTGTTGAAAGAAAAAAACGAGAAGAGCAATTTGTCTTCTTGATAGTACATGGGCAATGATTTTCTCTTTTCAGTTGAGCCGCATTTACAATAATTCACGAGGTTTCCAAGAAGTGAAAGTGCAGCGATTCAGGTACATTATATTTTTGTTCTGTACATGTCTAGTGTGGCTAGGCCGTGGATCGTTTTGTATCTGTACGAAGCATCATAATTACGACTCAACAAACAATCATGGAACTGACTAGCCAACGAACCGATCACACAACCAACCGCCAATGAATGAACGAATGAACCAATCAATCAATCGATCGATCGATCGATTTTAAATGCCAACTTGCTCGTTTTCATTTTAACAAGACGAATTATAATCAGCAGGGCATGCCTATTGCTTGATGAAGTTAATCGTCATTCCTTCTCTTACTTCAAAAGAAGCTGCCATGATACATTGGTAAAATGCAGTAGGCGTTATTAAGAAGCAAGTTTCAGAATCTATGCCACTGTGGCACATAAGTACTTCTTAAAAATGCGACTTTACGTGTATCTCGAAGCTTTCTTGTCAGCTTGCATCTGGAATGCATATTTGGCAACAATGGACAAGTTGATTGTTATCCTGAATAAACTATTCATGTGTCTACACTGGGCAAGATGGTTGATCTCAAATTCTCCCCATAATCTTTACACATGTTACAAAATTAGAGCTTAGATGGTCATATAAACTTCAAATTTGCCATATTTGGAGTTAAAACGGAAAACAAGAGGATCATGGTCGTCATGTGCTCTGCTGCACAAAACAAGAGGATCATGATTGATAGTGGGTGTCATCAAGGGGTTTGTTTTACATTTCTGGTGCAGGTTGTCCATTGTTAGAGTACTTGTTAGGATTTCCCTCGGTTTGCACAGGTAGTCTGGCTGCAACTGTTTATTTTACAATTCCTGGGACTGAATATAATGCCCCAGTTTTTTTCCACTTCAGTTAGACACTGACTGGTAATTTAACTAAGATAACCTATCCATCTAGAAAGGGTACATACTGATTCAGGGGGGAGTCAAATTGTTCTTATCTGAACCTGTACTGTACAAATTTGGTAATTATGTTTGGTTTCACAGGTATTCTTCACTCACATTGAAGCTCTGCATTAAAAAGCAAAACTTCACTTATTTAGCTAATTCATCATCTGCCACGTTCATATATTTTTATTATTATGTGAATTGTCTTTTCTGAATATTTAGCTTAGACAAGGAGCCGCTACTCAGAAAGACATGTAAGGGTACAGGCTCTAAAAGATGTTCTGGGTGGTTACCTGCTGAAGACCCTTTAATTTATTTTAGTCAAATACAGCCTATGTCAAAATTCTACAGAAGAACGTGTGCAATTATTATGACAATATTGGAATATAATGCTCTGTATTGCTATATGCGTGTACAATTGTAGTGATACCGACACATCGTCCCATTGTTTGATGTTCCATAGCTTCATCAAAAATTAACATATGTGCATTATGTGCATTATTTTTGCAGACTTGCAGTATCTCTGGTCAGGTTATATCATAACATTTCGAACAATTCTATCAAGTCGTTCCAGAGAAAAATCCAAATAGCCTCAACATATAAAATTCATTCAAAATAGGAAAAAAATCGCCTCGCCACGTAGTGTTTAAAATGTGAACTATTTGAACTCAGGTGACTCTGTATGCAATATCGAAGTAGTTAGCTAAGTTCTTTTTGAGAAGAAATTATGTGTTTTTTTTAAATAAATTTTATAATTAAAAAAAAACTATTACATTATCATCTCCGTAAACCACACAGAGAAAATCCTTTCTCACAACTATTTTTTAGAAGTCGAAAATGTTAGAAGTGAAGTCTCACAGACGGATGCACGCAAACATATTTCATCAGAGCTTAAACTGAAAAAGGTTGCCTTTCATCTTTTAAGTAAAATGGAAAACACAATAATAGACAACAAAACAAAGGGTGATGTTTAAGATTAATTCTAAACATCTCAGAGGGCCCTTTTTAGAATTGTTACAGAATCTTTTTGTCGAAGCTAAAATGTTTCATTTTTAGTTACAACTGCATGTACATGAGCTAGAGACAACCACCTGTCTTGTAGCTTTGTGCACGTGGCGGAAGCAATAGCATGCCCGCTTATCATTGCATCTATGTATGACAAAATGTTGATGAAAGGTTACACATGTATGCTCTCATCACAATAAACATAACCTGTCGGTACAGGTGGTGTACCACTTCTCGGACAGTAATGTGTCGGAGATATGGTCTTCTTCACGCCCCACAGATTTTTGTTAGTGTGTTCAATGGTCGAATATTTATGTAAAGGCTAAAGGAACAAACTTGGTGCCCATGCAGAGCGTTTTTTTCTGTTTAAAGACTTTAATATCACACTGGACAATACTTACTCTCGGTAAACAAAACTACCGCACTATCTTTTGAAAAGCAAGAACAAAGAGATAACTCAAATACAACAAATTAGTATTTCTGAAACTTAAAAAACTTCGATGATGCATATAAAACATGAATACTTTATGTATTTGTGATGTGCATATATTTATGATGACGTGTTCATATTTGCACATCGCATATGTATTATGATGTGTTTTTATTTGTGTGTATATATCTTTGTAGCGTGTACATATGTTTTCATTGGACCTGAATATTTTCTTTTTTCTTCGTAGTGAAGGCAGTATTATCACCAGATACCAGGCAGTTTACAACAAGGTGGAGATATTAGCAAACGTGAGCAGACTCGTGACTTTCCTCAAGACCAAAGTGGTCCAAAGTTTGCGATCAACAGATTTTGGAAACTACACCGTAGATAACAGCTACATCAACTCCACTGTGATACAAGAAATTTCAAATGGTACGCGGAATATTGTTATACAGAGCTTGATTCAATTCTTAATAAGTTACCAGCCGCGTTGCCTGCTACTCCGACCAAGCTCAATATTACCCCTGCTCCTTTTGGTCTTCCCCTGGGCCACAAGACTTTATTGTAGCTAGGATAATGAAGTGGAACTGTCGCTCTTCCCGTACACAGATCAAGGACCATATCTTTTAGGGTCCTTGGACTAATGAACCAGTCAAGTACTTGGTTATAATCACCTTCTCACAAGGTTGTCTGATACTATGGTAACCATGAATGGAGACAGCACGAAGATTGGTCTGTTTAGCAGGCAACCAGCCGCAGTGCATTGGTCAACTTCACAAACAAGTGCGCGGCACTACGTAGCTCACTTGTGTTTGAAATAAGACCACAAGTAAAACGTTAGTGGTGACCAGTAGCTATGGGTGGTCCATTGTGACGCTGTCAATTTGGCAGAACTTCGCAAGTCCCCCTGACAGATTTAGCTTTTGTGTCAGTGGGCATATCAACAACTTTTTACAAGCAAAATATAGAAGGTTGTCGGTTATGGCCATAAAAGATTTTCTTCTTCAGGGCAAACCTAAAAATTAATGTACATAAAGAATAGCCTCCAGAGAACTCTCATCGCAAAAGAGTGCCAAAGATAACTGTTGACATTTTCGCTCTTTCTCACTATAAGTATGCTGGTATTTGAACAAAAGTGTTTTTTTTTCTAGGAATTTTGGATCTGGAATCATTATTATAAAGCAGACGAACACAATTATTTTGTAGCGATTATCACTGAAGGATTTAATACTGAACTTATATTTCCTCCCATGGGCGGAAGATATGTGCCTTTCGCACACTGACGCGATTAAATTAAAAATTATTTGCCTATCATCTCAGATTTGACTACAAAACACTATTAAATCTTTCCGGACAAACTGCGACAAACGTCGAACTACTTAAATCCAACTGCTCTGAATTATATTAAGGTTGCTAGATTCGTATCCCTTGTAAAAAGGCTTTTCATTCAAGTACCAGAGTGCCTGAAGTTATTTTGAATACAGTATTCTGGGTCAACAGCTTTCCGAGGCTTGCTTTGGGCACATGATTTTGAACAAAAGAAAAAAAACCCAGCTATCTATCATGGCTAACTGCTTCATCTACAGAATTCTTTCAGTGCCACATTTTGGACTGAGTCAACGGCTTTCCTGGGCGCGTCTGTGCGCCCAAGGCGCGCCGAGGAAAGCTGTCACAGTTGAGTAGATGAAGCAGCTAGCCATGTAAAAACAAGCTGTTTTCCTACTGTGAGAAATCATGAAAATATCATTTAAGAATACAAAACCACTGTAATTTGGTGTAGGGCATCTTTTTAAGACAAAATTGGTCCCTGGAGTCCCTTTGAATCAAGCCTTCTTTGGCTCTAATTGTAAAATGACGCTGTATTTTACAGCTGAAGAAAGTGGCAATCTGGTGAAGAAAAACATTTGCAAGGACCACGGAGCAACGATTTGTCATAAATATGAAGACTGCCAAGTTGATTCCAAAGCAAATTATGGAGCCAGATGTTTACATAAATGTGCAACGAATCCTTGTAAAAGTAATGGAAAATGCGCCCTGACGTGGAACTTACAAGCTGTGTGCAGGTATTTTAGGCTGTTTTCAATATTGTTCAAAGTATACGCTTGACTGAATTGAGTTCTGTACCCGAGGTAAATTCTCTTAAAGAAGCACAAGAGAGAAAATGTGGAAACAAAAGTAATTTTCAACGGAATGTGCAAGTGACGGACATCTTTGTATCTTCTTCGTTTACAACTACAAATATAAAAGAAGTAAATATGTCAATTAGTACGGATATTTTGTTTTCTGAATGTAAGCCGATCATGTCTTGGAAATAATCTTAAGGCTTATCGTTGTATTTAATTTACTCCACAATGCCTTCAAAATGATGTAAGATATTACGTCACCTCTCCCAAATCACGTCACCTTTCCGGCAATTCTGTACAACTAGGCCATCTATTTCAGTTGCGATGCGGGCTATTTTCTGGAGGGTAAGGATACATGTGTGAAGAGATTAGACAAGAACGTCATCCTGGGAATAAGTCTTGGCGTAGGAATACCATTGGTCGTATTGCTTGTCATAATTATTTTATATCTGGGAATGAAACTGAAAAAGACAAAAGAACCATACAACGCAAGGTAAGACTCGAGGCTATATTGTACGTCCAAGGACGAGTAAATATATCATCCTGCTTGCATGTTTCTTTTATCTGATGACAAGAAATTATGTACCCGCGTAATTGAGTAACTTTGCAGACAGAGTACCGGTCTCGTTGATCCAGTCAGTTATGTTTACTTGTTTTTGAGACCAGCCTGCTACAAAGTATCATTGTCTTGGGTCAGTATCAATAAGCCAAGTCACCATCTCAGCACAGATGCCCAAAGGTACATTAAGGTCAGATGTCATTGAAAACAGATAATGATATTTTCCCGTGCAACTTTAACATATTTATCAAGCTATCCCAGTAACCAGAATCAAACTGCTTTTTTTTTTGTATCGCCTTCCTGGCCATGTTTCATTAGGAAAATTAAGACTGCTAAGCCTAGTAATAACAAACACAATTAAAATAATAAGTCAATCTCTCGCCGAGACCTGTTCTTAACACAGTTTTTAGCTTGACCTCTGTACATTTTTATTTTACGTGGAAGAAAGTCGTATGAGATAACAAATGGCATATATTGAAGACAAACCCATTGTTCATGCTCAACTCAGACGCCGACTGGGCTCATTTCAAAACAGACAGTCTAAAGATAAATAAACCGTGTTATCGTTGCTGAAAATTCCCATATATATGTCGTGGGGCACACGCTAGAGTGTTTGTCGATACACAAATTGTTACTACAATCAGGGTTTGAGACAATGATATTAACTTTGTATCTCAAACGCCATAGGGTATTCGAGACCCGTATCGTAATTATAACGAAAACATGACAACAACAACAACAACAACAACAACAACAACAACAACAACAACAACAACAACAACATTGTTATACATCGGTTCATTGCAGCGGGCATTGCACTTAGCAATCTAATGGTTGGCTTCCCAAGGATCCATAAGAACATACCTTGCGGTATACACATACATACTGATACATGCATACATACATACATACATACATACATACATACATACATACATACATACATACATACATACATACATACATACATCATGTGTTCTTTTTTCAGCATGATCACGCATTATGATAATGGAGGGTATGAATCCTTCGCAGGGGAAAGATCTCATAATACTTACTCTGATGTACACCTAGATAATCGCAAAAGCAATGGCTCCACGCACACAATCTCATCCAGTCAACAGGTGGGTCTTTTTGATTCTCTTTGCCCCAGTCATTACATTTTAGTCCAGGGTTTGGAATATTTAAAAGTATAAAGCGTATTTAAGTGGCTATTGGGACGCGTTATCACTTCATAAGTACTGAACAACGACAACAACAAATATCTATATTGCCATAATATTCAATTGTATGCGGACATTTGACATCAGGTGTTGAAGAAGAATCCTTGAATAGCTGGAACTGTGAAAAGAACATCAAAAAAGTTATTTCCATTTGAGATTTGTTTAAATATCGTGCAATGTTTTGTGAAACAAAATTTGGAACTTGTCATGTCCCCATCGTCCGCTCACCCCCACCCCCTTTGTCCGTTCATCACTCTTCCCCCATCGTCCGCTCACCCCCACCCCCTTTGTCCGTTCATCACTCTTCCCCCATCGTCCGCTCACCCCAGCCCCCTTTGTTCGTTCATCACTCTTCCCCCATCGTCCGCTCACCCCATCCCCCTTTGTCCGTTCATCCCTCTTCCCCCATCGTTCTCTCACCCCCTGCCCCATCGTCTGCTCCCACTCCTACATCGTTTCACCCCCTCCCCCGTCGTCCGCTCATCCCCTCCCCATCGTCCATTCACCCCTCCTCCCATCATCCGCTCACCCCTTACCCCCCATCGCCCGCTCATCAACTCGTCGTCCGACCCATGCGTTCCCTCCCTCCCCCCCCCCCCCCGGTCAAATGTTTTAGGGCAAAGGAGCTAGAATTATGACAATAGAATTTTCTACTCTCCGTGGTTGTCCGTTTCCTATTTCTTTCGACTATATTTGTTGTTAGAACAGAAAAGGTCTAAAGGTGGATTTTGTGGCAAAACCTACACGTATTTATGAAGAAACCAAACTGTTTTCATATTGCTTCCAGCAAATGACATATTTTAGCCTGAGTTATTGACCCCTCCTTGAGTGCAAATGTTTTCTCACTTTAAGTAAAACACTACACGCTTCAATTTAAATTTTTAAGAAAAAATTATGGATTTGTTACCTTTGGTGAAATATATTGGGAAAGTCTCACACTTTAAGAGCGAAGAAATGATAACGCTGACATGTTGAATTTAAAACAATGTTCGCAGTTTGCATAGGTAAAGGCAAAATTAGTTATTATTTCATGCAAACTTTGTTACAGAGTGCATCGAGACTGTAATACCAATCTTTAAACAGCAAACCATTATATATTTTGGCCGAAAAGAAGCCAAGACGATGTGTCAATTACTTCAACCGCTCAAAAGAATATACGAGACAACAATGTACATATGAAGGCGCCGTGGACTGCTCAGACAGAGAACAGTACGACCAACCAACGAAACATACTGTGGTGACGTGTGTCTGACATATTCTTTGAAGATATCCGTGATTCTGATGGTTTCAGTAAGATTGCAGAACGCAACCTGAAAGTTAAAAAAAAGAAAGAAAGAAAGAAAGAAAGAAAGAAAGAAAGAAAGAAAGAAAGAAAGAAAGAAAGAAAAAGAAAAACACCATCGATGGAAGGTTGGCGGCGGTTTCTGAGTGAGAACCCGCTAGCATAATCAATTAGTTGTCATATACCATCAGTTTACCTCCGTTGAGCGGAATGGACGTTCGTGTTTATATATCAAGTCATCACAGTGAAAAATGGTGGTAAAACATCCGACATTGGATTGGATACTGTACAGAACATAACCCAAGCTCCGATATATTATTCCAATGTTTTAATGGCATTCCTTTAGGATTCTTGAACCAAATCCGTCCAAACATGTTATTTCATACTTTGAAGTTGGTAGCTTTTGTACCTGTGCATACAGCATTTTCTGTTTTAAGTTATCATAAGCTTTTTTATTGTGTCAGTCTATATACAAGCTGCCGATCTAGAATATTTGATATCGGTCGTATTGTGATGTTTGACCGTTATTGCATTTCTGATCTTCTCCTCCTTAGATCAACTTTTTGGTCTTTATTGTTCCGTACAGTAAACACACAAGGTTGCATCACACATGGATAAACGATCTCCTTCGTTGTTTGGAGGCAAAATATAACCGAGAACCTTATCTCTCTGGTTACTAGGTTACTATGCAAGCAGCTGAAAAACCGCCTCGTGAGAAACTGATTGGTTTTTATATTTACTACCGGATATGGGACCCTTTTGCTGCTTCCGATGTATATATGCGTATATCCATGCAGGCTTACCTGGGCGGACGTATTCTGACAAAATTAGTCTAAGATGTTGTTGTCTCCGGAAATGTCACTGTATTTTTCCTTTATTTAACTTATATTGACAGTTATATATTTGTTAAGTACTCCTGTAAATAAGCGTGCAAATTATTGTCGAATAAACTGATTTGAATCCTGAAATCCTGAATCCTTGTGGTGGTAGCAAAAGTTTTTGCTTAGTTGTACTCTGTTCAGTCAATGTTTTGCCTCCAAGGCATCCCCCTGACTCGCTTTTGGTTCACTGATCTGGGCTGTCGCCAACAAGAGCACACCAGAAACATAAAACGATCTAGGGCGATCCTATGGAGGCAAATCAATGTAGGAACTATATATGTGGACTGTCCTTGTGTGGGTGATTTCTGTCGGACTGTCCTTGTGTGTGGGTGATTTCTGTCAAGTGTGTTATTTGTAACACATCATGAAACTGCATGTGTCCAGAATGGCCACAATAAGGTAACCCTCCCCTGGTCATAAGAAGACTGAACCAATGGCTTTCGTCAACACGGGATGGGCGTCCTGGGTCTAACCCGTGCCGAGCAGAGCTGTTGACTCGGGACACGCTATCCTGATGGGTCTAATATCTATAGGCCTATATTGACATCCAAAATGGTTTCTAATAACAACAACAACAACAAAAAAAAAAAAAAAAAAAAAAAAAAAAAATACAAAAACATTATAGCAGATACTATTTTAAATTAGGGCGCTTTAAGAGATTTGTGTTAGGAAAGGGCCGATGAAATATCAAAATACTGCTCTGAAATATGTCAAGTTAGCAGGCATCTTGATAACTGGCGTTCCGACTGCGTTGTTGTTATTGATAATTGGCTTTTTCTACTGCGTTGTTGTAAGGACAACACCCATACATCGACCGAATTCATTTTTTATTCTATGAAAAAACCGAGATACTACAGGTGGGGCCCATGTATGTGGGACAACAAAGCACATTGGGGCTCTGATATTGGTTCGGTATGTTTAACTTGCTGTTTTATAGGCCATGATGACTCAAGATTTTGAAGTAAGATATACTTTTTTTATAGTACAATGATATGATTAATTTTGTTTTTTCCCCTTGTTTTTATTTCAAGTACTTCTCTGCACATATTATGAAAAAGTAGCCATAAATCTTCATTTTGTTTGCAGCTGTTCGCCCAAAACGTCTGACAAGTGATGAAAAAAACTTTGAAAAATCGATTTTCCAAATTTAGCGGAATGTTTATGTTACATATAGCGTTATAAATTTGGTTGAACTCATTTTTCGACTATTCTTTCCTTTAAGGTCCAATTCTGAGACAATGATCTTTCGCATTTATCATTTTAAGACTTCTAAAAAAGTACTTAATTATTTATTGATCAAAATACATCCTGATGTTTTAGATAATCTTTCAGGGGGCCAAGGCAACTCAATTTTGAGAGATCTGACACCGATATCTCGCATTGCTACTTTTCTTGTTAAAATCACAAATATTTCGTCGTTCACTATCAAAAGGATTAACCTGTCGATAACAATCAAACGTTAAACTAATTTTTCTCGGTAATATTTTACACGGTTACCAAATGATATTTTTTGGCACATCCACACTTTTAAAAACAAATAAGGGTGAATGTTATCCATACTCTTGCGTGGCACTCTTTTTCCCCATATGGACCATTCAGACTGAAAAAAAATGTTCATAAGCGGCTAACATTGACATGTACATAAGATACGTCGACAATAAACCTCTGCAATCTGGCTCCAACTCTGACCAAGCTCTGTTCTATACATATCCAATAATTATGGAGTAAAGACAACCCGGTGTTAGCCAGATAAATGTAAACTTGCCTTTAAATCCTAATTTACATTGAACGTTATCCGTCAGACCGTTAAATGTGAACGCACCGCTGACTGTAAATGATTTAAACGTAAATAAGTGTGGATAAATAAGCTTAAAACAGATCGTGTAAAAAATGCCGCCAAATCTAAATACCCCCCCCCCCGTCAAATGTAAACACATATTTATTAGCAAAAACTAACACATAAATAAATGTATGTATGTATGTATGTATGTATGTATGTATGTATGTATGTATGCATGCATGCATATATGTTTGGGTGGATGGGTCGATTCTAAATACCAAAAAATGTTAAGATTATACCATTTTCTGAAATATTGCTACAAATGCAGACGTATCATTCTAACAGGTATTTTGTACTTATATCAAAATGTACGATGTAGGAACGAAACTGACCCATTGGTACTGTTTGTGACGCAACTAATGACTATGTTTTGACATGAATATAATAATGACCAATGGCCCACTTGATCACTTCGCAGACTTCGCATGGCAGTTACCAAACGCCCTTTTATTGGTCATCAATGAGATATATCTATAAATATATATATATATATATATATATATATATATATATATATATATATATATATATATCATGTTTGGGTCGATTTTAGTACTATAACAGGCTTATATAAATACCGTATCATAGGCCTAAAAGCTACAGTGCCGCGATATGATGTATCGGCACTCTTCCAGTGGTATCGGTACTCTTCCGGTTTCATCGGTACTTGTGTTGATGAGGAGTAAAACTTAGTGCAAATGTCGTTCTTATTTTTGCTTTGTGCATTGAAATGTACAAATCGACCCAAACATGAGATAAAAATTTTATAGCATGCTTTGTAGACGATATGAAGTAATCAACTCGCACTGGATACCATGTAGCAGAACTCGTTTGCTTCGCTCACTCGTTCTGCTATATGGCATCCAGTGCTCCTTGATATACTTCATATTGTCAACAAAGCATGCTATAATCTATAATACACACACACACACACACACACACACACACACACACATATATATACATATATATATATATATATATACATATATATACATAAACAAGGTTTCACATTATCTCAAGTGCCACTTATTGCAGGTTAATCATAGTCTGTCTATAGATGCACAATTGTAGTAAATATGTGTGAAAATAATCAATTTCGGTTTCATAGAGGGTAGCAAGAATTTTCAAATTAAGCAATAGCTTCTCACTTTTTTTCTGGTGAGGCACAGAATCAAAATTACTTTCAGGAAGTCTTTTTGTGAGCATTTAATAGATAATATAACTGGTTTCTAATCATTTCAGCTCATCATATGCATATCGAGGTAGTTCAAAGATGCTTGGTTTAGGACACGCAGATCTACTAAAAAGCTCTTCAGACAAGAACAGACAAAACATTCAATATACATGACACACAAGACAAAATAATATCCGAACCAGTAATTATTACAAAAAATTGGTAAAGCAATAGTGATCTCATAATCCTATAAACAATGCTAATAGATAAAGACAGTGTGATCAAGGTGGCATTGCCATAGGTGGAATGCAGCACAACAGGCACCGGGACAGGATACAAACATACTTCAAGTTACAAGGATAATTAACCCTTAAAGCACTGGTTCAAGATTGAGTCAACAGCTTTCCTCGGGACACTTTGCGCGCTTTGCGCACAAAGTGTAACGAGGAAAGCTGTTGACTGAGACTACTTTTTGCTTTGGACTAGGCTTGCTGGTATTTGAATGAAAGGTATTTTCATAGGGGATTTGAATCGTTTAACCATTATATGTTTAACGGTAATGAGAAAACGACTATAGCTGTGGTTAGCTCTTTAAGGGTTAAAACATGGCTAAGTAAGATAAATTTTCTGGACTCAGAGATATATTTGTGGACAATATCTTCAATTTCGATGTTCCGCCTGTCACAAACATTTTAGTTGCCAAATCAAGTGTAAGTGTATAACCAATGTGTCACCATCAATATTAGCAAAAAAAAAAAAAAAAAAAAAAAATGTTTTAAACCTAATTTTTACTCCCGCTGTCAAAATGTGAGATTTTATTCAATAATGTAGTCCTAGGTAATAAGGAATTAGACATTCCAAGGAGTAATTTTAAAAAAATCTTTCAGCGAAAAGAACGTAAATGTGCCGCAGATTCTATTACAGCTACTTTTTGAAGATGATAATTTAATCCTGACAGGCCAAATCTCAACTGGGCATGAATTATATTTTGGAATCCCGTTCAGTATGATTAATGTGCAGGAACATGGTCAACAAATAGCAGGGTATTTTTAGGCGAGGCCAGATTGGTTCACTCAGGTCGATTTTTTAATTTTCAAGGGTATACCCGGAAAAGATTCACCCAAAACGCTGGGTCGATATTTGTCCCAGACAGCGGCGATTTTTACGTACAATTGTCTTATGTTCATTGCTATCCTCTGTTATCTCGATGTGCAAGAGGGGTTCACATAGGGGCAACCCTGTTCCCCCATTGTTTAATAAAATACTTTTAAACCAAACCAGCCCAATAAGGGTTAGTTTAGTGAACATTTTGTAAAACAGATTGAGCTTTAAATATTGTCTTGTCTAAACGAAAGTGGATTAACTTATTTCTTCTAAGAAGTGACAGCTTGGAGTATGTCTTCTAGCGCCGATGCATATCTACTCCACTTCTTTTTTGGTTTTGTTTTGTACTGCGCATTCATTTTGTTGTTTTCTGAAATTGTTGATTTATCGAAACTGATACTATTTTTAGAAAGCAAGCACGTATCAATGTAAGTGAACTTCCAGAGGACTTGTATCGATCACATGTTTGCACCAGGACCCGTACAAGAACCTGCAGCGAATCTCTGGTGAGCGCCGTGTCTCGATTGACAGATGTGATGAGCCAGGTCTTTCACACCATTACGAAGCTGATGCCTGTGCCATGCAGGTTATGAAAGACCAAGCAAGTCACATCAGTCGATCGACAAACAAGCATATGATCTCAGATTCTGGTTGTCATATGTTAAAAGCAAAAAGACATTTTGGTCAAATTCTAACGCATTTGTGAAGCGGTATTCAAAGATACAAAACGGCCCCTCAAACTTATCTGCATATCAATGACGCGGAGTGATAGTTAACATTCATAAATGTGATTCGGCAGCTGACAAATTTGAGCACGCCATTTGACACATTCAGGAGTGCTGACCCAGGTCAGTCATCAAAAGTTCATTCAATCGTTCCAAACAAGGAATTACAACAATCGGATTCAAAGCACAATCATATCACATAGCTGCACCTGGTACCTGTATCAAGGTCACATGTATGCAAACACAAGATAATATTTCCGACATTAGCTCCTTTACGCATGAGGATTTTTGCACCTGATTCGCATGTTTGCAAGTTCATTTACGTAACATGTTTGAACGAAATGTCCACATTCAGGCGTTCACCTTATGTGCATAATTTAATGCTGAGGAACCAAAGCACGTGCACTAAGTATCGACTTTTATTTTTTTTTTTTATTATCACGCCATCATATATTTATGAATTCTCCGCTGGAGTAGAGATAACATAATTTTGGTCTGAAGGTATTTCATTGACAATTTCAATGGCAGTCGATGTGCTGTAAATTGATATTAGCCGCTGCCTGGAGTGAAAACTTGGCACTGAAACAGATAAAGGACACAGTTAAAACTGTAGGCCTGGTACGTGGACAGTCTTAACTTGTTCACATAGTTTAGGAGTTTAGGACAAATGCATGGAGATATGTTCTCGTGATTTAAAAACAAAAAGATGGAAGAAAAGGTAAAAAAAACAAAAAAACAAAAAACAAAACAAAAAAAAAACAAAACAAAACAAAACATCAACCCCCCAAAAAAATAAAAACAAAAACAAAAACAAAACACCCCCTCCCCCCCAAAAAAAAACAAAAACACGCACATGCACACATATTCCAGTGGCTTAAAATTACCTGGGGTGATATTCTTGTACTTCGTAGTCAATATATCTGCCTGTTATATGAAATAGGAGACCATAAAATACAATGGAAGAAGAAGAAGGAGAAATTGTATCGAATGGAATGAAATGGAAATAATATGAAATGACACAGAATTTATAAATAACCTTCAATGAAAATTAAATGATTTTCCAAGCTGTCCATCAATATATTAATGACAAGTAGACTTGCGTTTGTAACGTGAGAGGACAGATATTATGAAATATGTTTGCAAATCACCAATTGATACGATATTAATATTGTATATTAAGTCTGTACTTGCAATATATTTACCTTATATGCACATATACATGGGAAGCTAATGCCCCAACTGCTTTTTCTATGTGACGTATTGTCTTGGTCTTTTTCTAGATCATGTACAGGCTTTTTGCCATCTATCTGTTTGGTCATGTGGCGTTAATCCTTAATTAGTCTTAGTAATTTTTGTGGTCTCGTGAAGTTACTCTGTATTTATGTACAAGAGGGATTTATTTAGGGCTCCGCCCTGTTTCCCAATTGTGTTGTAATAAAATATGTTTAAACCAGTTTATAAATTAAGATACAGGGATATGATCAATCTTCGTTTTTCAACCTGTTAATTTCGAGTGTGGCCGTGATGAAAACACTTCACTGCATACCAGTCCTGGTGTGATCATTGACCTCTTACATAGTTTCGGGAGTTCATGTTTATCATATGATCAGCGTCTGACTAAATATTCTAAGAATATTATATTATACAATAGTGCCCGCAAAAATTGTTTTACGGAATTAATCATAACCGTTTCTTTTCTTCTGCAGTGTAAAAATGCTGAATGGTGCAAAATTATGGACTTTCGATATGTGGGTATACAAAGATATTATTAAAACAGTAAACGAAAGGAGGATAAAGGTTATCTTGTATGCACTTATTCACGTAATCTTTGAGCTTGTTGACCCATAGGAAACGGAACCAGACAGATGAGTATGATTATTTTGCTTTATCTGCACAATTCATTCAGGATCACGTGACTCTATTCAGCACTGATAAGAGAAAGGCTGAGGCTTGTTTTCATACCTGAAAGGTCGGGCAGTAAAATCGTTTGTCTTCCCGTTATCAGAGACAAACAAACCCAGCTTGGGGTTTCTATAACAATGCGTCAAACACACTTCGTGGCTCTTCTCCTCCTAGCAGGTAACAAATTTTATTTTCAGATTTTGATTCTAATTTTGGATATTGAAATGGGAAAACTACCCCACTAAATACAGTGTGTATGATGTTTTTCTTCGTATGGACAAAGGAACAACATGTACATTACAATGTTGAATTCCAGGCATGTTGTCATACAAATACGCGAATCCCAATGTTACTTATAAATCAGCAAATAATGAAGATTAAAACAATGATCTCAAAGACTCCTACAGTACTTTTGAAGAGAAAGTGCCATCAGTAAGGCTTACTCGCATGCATACCAAGAACTGTCTGTGACAAACATCTTCATGGAGGCGACGCATGCCAATTTTACCATTTCCTCGTTTGATGCTTTAACCCTACAAGCCCCATCTTTAATGCCCATTAGATTGAAACCTGCGTTGAACTCCATTCTGTCCATTTAAGAATCTTACCAAAACAAATGTCAAATTGTTTCTGTCTGATCTCTGGATTCCAACCTTAGATGATACAGCAACACTTCCATGAATTCCTAGAAAAAATTGCTGACTTTGCTGACATTATAAATACCTCATCTGGTTTCATTCTTAAATGCAGGGATGTGTATGTCCATGATAAACTATCTTTGAATTATTCCACAGTGTTCGGTTATTTCATTTCATTTCACCGCAGGAGTGACAAGAAACCGAAACTGATTTCATGATTATAAACTGCACCTTCTGGCAGTAAGTAACTTTCGAGGCTTCGTACCTAACAGTTTGTTTTGCACCATGGCTTGGCCGAGACCTCATATCTGACCTGGTCTCATTACCCTTGAAGATTTTACACCTGACTTTTAAACTTTCAAGTTCACATACACATTCTGAATAACATGCCAAATTTCAGGTTTTCAGCTCAGCCGAATGAACCTGGCATGTATTACACGTGTCAGGACACACGGGCAAAGTGTAATAACAACTGTTGCTGTGGTGGTATAAAATGTGGTTGAATAACTTGCATTGACATGAGCATCAAGTAATTTCTAAATGTTCATCTGGTGAACAAACCTTGGTCCATGTACACGTATTTTCCAGTGCAGTAGAAAATTGTTGGCCTGTACGTAAGACAGTTGCATTTTTCTATCTAATCTGTTTTCAGTTTCAACGTGTTGATCTGGTATGGGACACACGCACACCAAAATATGTTTTCATGAAAATGCTGCTGCTGCTGCTGCTGCTGCTGCTGATAATTAAAACAACGATAACGATAACGATAACCATAATTAGGTAATAGTAATAAATATATTAATCAAATGGCTATAGGATGAACCTTTAAAATACATGGAAATAAAAAGGTAAATCTAGCAGCTACAAGTTATGTGTCATACCAGGATTTCTATAGGCACAAAAAGCCTATTCTGTGTTTTTGTTTACATTTCATTCAAATTCAAATTTAATATTTTCGAGTTTCTTGAGAACGGAATCACCAGAGAGAGAGAGAGAGAGAGAGAGAGAGAGAGAGAGAGAGAGAGAGAGAGAGAGAGAGAGAGAGAGAGAGAGAGAGAGAGAGAGAGAGAGAGAGAGAGAGAGAGAGAGAGAGAGAGAGAAAGTTGACCATACATGATGCACAATTGCTGATTTCCCTTCAAATGTTTAAATCTAAGGTGGAGGCCACATAAGTTGCGGCTGACGATGTCCCTGAGTTTTACTCCCGTGGTTACCGTGCATGCGGCTGTCCAAGTGAAGACCAAAATACTTCCTCCACAATTGCCCGAAAATCTTGCAGCGAAGGAAAAAAACTATTACATTCTACTCTATCTACATTGCCCCCCCCCCCCCCCCCCCACGATTGCTTCCAAATCTCATTATACATGTTGGAACTGACAGGTTAGTAGACGTTTTTCTTTTTGATAGCAAAGAACTATCTGAAGTGGCAAATGCTCAAATTTCGGAAGCAGTTCTGAAATTTATCACTGAAACCAGACGATTCACAATTTAATTTTCCCGTCCCTCCATATGGTCCATCTCAACCGTGTCCTTTTTGTCTCATATTATTACAGAGTCCTCTTTGGACTCAACTGTATGGAGGTAACGATGTTGTGACGTATTACTATGATCAATATCATATTAGGTAACAATTGGTAACATTATTTTAGTACTGTCTTGTAATAAAATAACATAACATAACATAACATAACATAACATAATACAATACAGTATAATATAATGTATATGAATGTTCAATTGTTGATTCATATTTTGCATATGTTTGAATAGCATGCTAAGGTGAAAATTGAATGAAATGTTTGCCTATTAATTCTTAGCTTACACCTAATGAAAGTCTAACTACAGATCCCCCTGTATTGTTATCATAATAATCTTTATTTCAAGTCGAGTTTGTACAATATAAAACATTAGCGCATAGGCACTATTTTTCGACAGTGAATTAAAGGAAGATAAATATTGAATGAAAATGTTATGTACAATGAAACTCTGGTGGGGTAAAACAGATACAACAGTCCATGTACATGTGCATTAAATTCGGGTTTGACATAGAATACAGACAGAGCACGAGCACGACATGCCAAGCCATGCATTGATTAAAGACTTGAATTGATTGAAAGTCGCACAGTTCTTTATATCATGTGGGAGCCTTTTCCATAGCTTGTCCCCTTGGTACCTAAGAGAATTCTTACCATATGCTGTTGTGTTTTAAACAGGTAGCTTAGCTCTGTGGTTATCTCGTGAGTCATATTTCATTTTCTTATTCGTGTACAAGTCGTTCAGAAAAGACGATCCTAATGTATTTAGTACTTTATAAAAATAATGGAATGACCCTTTCCAAAACATTTATGATCACCACTGTGCACTGAATGCCTGCAAAACTAGTTTTAGGGATATTAACTCGCTCCCCATCATAAGTAATTCAAGTCGCACTCTTTTGATTCATATAAAGGATTTGATATTCAAATCATGCATAGATAGACCTTTCATTTAAGCACCAACTCACAAAGCCAAAAGTAACCAGTTTCACAAAAAATACTGTCCAGATCGACAGTTTTCCTCAGCATGCTGTGAGCTCATGTTCACAAACTGCACCGAGGCTAGCTGTTAAATCGGTCCAAACAAGGTAATAAAAGTGTTACTGTATTCAGGTCAGGGCTTATTGATTCTGTTTGTTTGTTTTTGTTTTTGTTTTTTTGTTTTTTGTTTTTGTTTTTTGTTTTTTTTTTTGCTGCGGAAGTAATGAAAAGACAAAAAACAATACTTCAACCATTGAATTGGCGAAAAAAGGACCGGAGATTCAGTGCAAAACTTCCCTAATATGATCTGCGACAGGCGTCTTCTTGACTCTCCAATTTTCGAAATAACACGGCCATTTTTCAGCGTTACCTGGCTCAGCTACTCTTCTCTATAAGCTTTGAGCACAGTGCATGTAAGGCACGTTGAGAAAATCCGGTGTCATGGTACCAGGTTTTGCCAGCGGTAATGGTATGAGTACAATGAACGAATTTAATAAACAAACAAGGTGAATTTAGATTTTCAAGATTTGGTAATATCTGCAGTTTTTCGTCACGTGTTAAAGACGAAAATATAACTCTTTTCCTTATTAGAATGTTTATTTTGTTTTTTTTTTTCAATGCCGTATTAAACGTGATTCATATAAAAATCTGCTAAGATATTTTATCAACAAAGGGCTAAATCAAGAAGGATTTGATAAAAACAAAACAAAACAAAACAAAACAAAAACGGTATGATAAAGAGGGGGGGGGGTTAAAAATGGAGATATTTTCACAATGAGCTGACATTTCGACACGGTTTTAGTAGTAGGTTGGCACACTTTGGGCAGAAGAAAACTGTCGACTCCATTTAAAACAAGATACTGAAAGCAATAAATGGCCAACACTGCTTGTTTTGCTTAAATGTATTTTCGTAACAGTACTCATTTAACTGCCTTAGGCTATGTTATTGAACACTGATACGACATCGATTCTATGGTTTTCCCACAATTGTTGAGTCTAGTATTGTCTCATAATTTTTATTTTATAAGTTCTCATAATTGTAAGGCAGAATATCTCCCGTTTTATTAACATTTTATTAAATTGTAATTATGTCATTTATGTCACAATGTAGGAACACTGCCCAGCTGACAAAAAAACACCCACATAAGCACACACCTACTAATACACACCCACACTGATACACACCAACACACAAGCACTAGCACAGAGAGTAGCACACACACTATCCATATACTTAGACACACTAACACACCCTCTAATACACATACACTTAAACACATACACCAATACACACACTAAGACACACACATTAATACACACACTATCATCTAAATGTAGCAAGTCCTCAGTTTTGCCACTTTCTAGTATCTTTCATTTTCTTTGATGTTTCTGTCAATGATACGTTCAACCACGAGACCTAAGTTCTGATATCCAGGATCTGTTTACCAATTAAATAAAAACCCGCCGGTACTTTCGGACCTGTATCCACTATCGAGGTAGCCTTCTCCACTTAGCTCCAAATTTGTCTCAATGGGGGCTCTTAGCTCCTGTACCTAGTGCTACTACTTAAAGGTCCTGTTGATAGACCATGTTCAAATTTGATACATGGGTGACTCATGGGTTGTTCTCGCCATACAATGCGATTAAAAAAAATGGATGTGAAGTAACAGTTTTATTCACATTTTATCGTAAAAACTCACTGCGCCTTGAATCGTCGCTTTCCGTTCATTTCCGACACCCACAAGGCGCGAAAGGTTTGTGATGTCACAAACGCAACACCACTGGCTGACAGGGAAGACTCCGACCATGCTAGGGAGCCATGGCTGTCAAGTGTCACTTGGTTTAAACATATTTTATTCACTCTTTATCAACATGATTGTCTTCTTCTGACCAGAGGGGTCAATATAGGGCCTTGGCCTTCTTCCCAATTGTTTTCTTTTTTGAATAAAATAGATTAAAACCAACAGGATTAAAAATGAATGTGGAAATACTCATTTTCGTCCCTGTTCCCGACCATGATGGGTTGGTGTGTTGCTCTTCATTGTAGCAAGACAAGTTCTATAGCTTGTTTGCATTCCCCCAAAGGCCTGAAATTACGGAGAGCGTTGACCCGCACAGTAAAGATTTACAGGAACAAGTGGCAAGGCCCTGGGAACCGATCTAACCTATGTAGCGACCACTTTGTGGAAAGTGACTTTGATTTGTCACATACGACGATGTTCAGGATAGGGATGGCAAGAAAAAGCTGCTTCTGTTGCCAAATACGGTCCTATCACTGGCCAATGGAAGGATTCGTGGACCTGGCCAAATTAGACATTACTCATAAAACCAGGAAGGGTGATTCATTTTTTTGTGTTTTTTTGTGTTTTTTTGTTTTAAGTATTTACAAATTAATCTTCAGTATGATTCTGATTTCAAAGCTTGCATAACACCAAAGTATAGCTCTAGTAATTCTACGACTGTTACACTGTATCCCATAATTATCGATCGCATGTCACAGTGACAACGTTGGTCTAGGATGTTGTTACAAAGTAACATTGTAACAAAAATTGAGTGTGTTTAACCATTTTGATTAAATTGATGGAAAAATGGATGGAAAACATGGACAAACAAGGACCGATCTTGTTCCATACCCAGGTCTAGGGTTGAACAGTCTATAACAGGTTGAGTTGGCTGGCCACCGTTATGTATATGTCCAATTACTACTGTATATTGCAAGATGTTTAATCCCATAACCAGATAACATTTGTTTGAATAGCTACCACATGCACGCCTATCCACACAGCTAGCAAGACTAGTGGGCGGCTAGTCTTTCATCTTTTGTCTGTACACCCGATTATTGGGAGCTGGCCGTGGACTGTCACCGCCAGTGTTTGCTCCCAATAATCGGGTGTACAAAATTCCATTTCATTGTACCTTTGTCGATCATATGGAACTAGAAACTAAGTCAGTCACAGGGAAATATTTACCATTGCTGCATAATAGATACGACATGAAATGAAGAATATCATAAACACCTTCACTGATGACAATGTATACGGAAAGGTAAATAACTGTCCTCCAAGGGTCGTGAGGTTACTGCCAAGTAGGAGTTATACTAATATTGAAAGCTATATTCATAAATGCAAATTTCTGTTTCCATAGACCACACATATTGGGAAGGGAAAATTAACTGTTTGTTTAGACTTTTATATACCGTAGGCGCAGCTGTTTCTGTGAATGCTAAAATTTGAAACACGACAAGACCTGGCCCATCCTGACGCAAATTCCAATTTATTGCATTCACACTTGTTCTTGTTAAATGGAATCATGTAATTTTTTATAGGAAATATCTCTTTTGGAACGAATTCTCATTGCCTCGACGGCAAGTTGGGATCGCCTGGCTGCACCACGGCTGCACTCAGTGCAGTACTGGTGACGGTAGGGCTCTGGGTGTCCCCTCATGTGTCAGTAACACTTTCCCACATCGGGCCATGACCGGAGAAAATTCGCGCGCTTTCCTGTCGCAAACGTGATGCACTTTGGAGCTAAAAAGCACTATTCAAAAATAAAATTTAACATTTGGGTTTTCAGATATCATTTCTAAGGACCCTAAACATCAACTTTCGAATTTGTGGTACCCCTTCAATCAATAGGACCTTAAATTCATAGTCTGGGGGCGACTTTATTAGTGTGTAATATAATATTCCTATTTTGGGGCCCACCGCCGTCAACAAGTGATAACTTCAAGGCGTTGTATTTACATTTCAAGGTCATACTCATAGCATTGACACTTTTGAGACCAGACGAATGGGGAATTAGTTTTTGAAACAAGGCAGCATAATTCATGTTTAACTAGGTCTAGAATGAAAAAAAAAAGGAAATCTAAAACGCTTAGGAGCAACTCATAAATCTAAATCAACCAACCAAACAAAGAAAAAAAGAATGAATGAAACAGCACGAGATTAAGTTATATACAATCATGTTTCGTTGACCTTGCAATTTTACTATGTAAATAATTTTGAATTACTACGATGGTACAAGTAATATTTCGCAGTAGTGCACACTGCGGTGAAATAACTACATTCAGAAATAATAAAGATTTATACGGAGTACGGAAAATGGTGTCCAATGAAGAGGATTCCAGTGTCATGATTGAAGAATTGTACCATCGTAGTGGGACCCGCCACCCCTTCTATTTTGCTTCAGAAACCCAACTGCATTCGGGCAGGGGGTTATTACACATTGTCAATATACAACCGGCAGCACTGCTTTTGTATTTTGAGCGCATACGGTAAGCAGTCTTTACTTGCATCGGTAAAATGAATATGAAGTTCTGTGGCAAATGTTATACATGGGCCTAATTGTAGAGTTGCGTACCATGACCCTGAAAAGACAAGCCAGCAACCTTCTGCACGAATCACCTAGCCGAAAATGGGGAACACACACGCCAACTGTAGCAAATACCCATTCCTGAAATCAAGGAGGGTAGAGAGACAGTTCAAAATGAAACAAATTAATTCAAAAAATTTTAACTTGTACGTGCATGGATCCTTAAAAATTCAGAGTCATTACAATGTAATCGAGTTAAGAAATGCTATCAAGATACAAATGAGGTAAATACGAATATCCCACGCCCAGTAACTATTGGCATATTGTGCTCACAAACAAATGGTTGAGGGACGGAACCGGGGGCTGATGCCTGGTAGAACCTGAAAAGGTAATGATTCCCCTCTTAGGGCGAGAATTTAAACGTACTCTGGTTAACAAAGGTATTAATTAAACTCAACTGTCTGTACGTTTGGCATATCGGTCCATACAGTATGAAGAAAGCACGAACTCTTTTTGAAAAGGTGTTACAAATCACCTATCATTTGGTGAAAAAATGGGATTCAGGTCTCTACGGATACCTGTCTGTCCTAGATCACTGCAAGGTGATTAACACAGACCATCATCAAATATACCGTAAATTCTCTACTAGAAGACGCACCCCGACTTTGGGACATGTTTTAATATCCGTCATTTTGTTCAGCCAAAAAACCCTGATAGAAGATGCACTCCGACTTCAGGCCGCTAATTCAAAGAATCAAAATGAAAAGGTCCCGCCTGAGTTTCATGTTTACGACTTGCTGACCATTTTTACGTCATTTCATTAATATTATAGAAGCGTGTTATTACCTTTTTTCTGTCTGTGGTATTTTTTATCAATAAAAGGGATGTATGTAAAAAATTCAACCCTTCTATTATTACTTGACCTTATGATGTTATATGTTGTCGGTGTGTCTACTCATGAAGCTACCGTAGTAGCTCATCAGGTCATGGGGCGGAGAAAACTCTCTATGAGAAGACGCACCCTGACTCCATCATCTTCAATTTGGAAAAAAAAGTTCTGATACAAGCCGCGGGTTCAATTAGAGAATTTATGGTATGTAGAATTTCAAACCTGTGGTATATCATGGAGATATATAAACCTCCTGGTATCTCTATGAGTTTAGTGACTCTGGAGATGCAGGTAAATGTTGCAATGCATAAATAGTTTTTTTTTCAGTGAACTTTAAAACCTCCTGGTATCTCCGTGAGTTTATGGACTCTGGAGATGCAGGTAAATGTTACAATGCATAAAGAGTTCTTTTCAGTGAACTTTAAACGTACATTTTGAAAACAAAGAACTATTCAAAGTAGATGAGTTATGATATAAGCTGTGTGCATCATTAAGCCTTAATTCCCCCTTCTCTATTCCCGAAGCAGATCAAACTTTAACATATAAATGTTAAAAATCTGTACATATATTGAAGAATTTCCAGGATCGAGGCTGGTAACTAAACTTTCCTACACATGCAAAAATCGTCATAATTCTCTTGTAATTACGTTACAATTCCTTCTGGATTGTATCGTATTTTATATTTCTAACTCTATATCGCACTAAAACAATTTTATTTTGACTCTCTTAACAGTCCTATTTTCAACGAAGGAAACACATTCTACACCTAAAGTTAAATTAAGAGCTAGTGCCGTCACCACAACACTTGCTGGAACAACTATTGCAATTACTGTACCATCTACAAGTAAAGCCAAAACAACAACTACTGCTGAACCATCCAAAATTAAAGAAAGATCAACAACAACTACTAAACCACCTACAACAAAAGAAATTACCACTGGACCATCTACAAGTCAAGGAACAACTACAACTACAAAACCACCTACAACCAAAGAAATAACCACTGAACCATCTGCAAGTACAGGAACAACGACTACAACTACTAAACCACCTACAACCAAAGAAACAACCACTGAACCATCTACAAGTCAAGGAACAACGACTACAACTTCTAAACAACCTACAACTAAAGAAAAAACCACTGACCCATCTACAAGCAAAGGGACAATGACTACTGCCACTAAGAAAACTACAACCAAGGAAAGAACCACTGAACCATCTACAAGTCAAGGAACAACGACAGCAACTACTCTACCACCTACAACCAAAGAAACAACCACTGAACCATCTACAAGTCAAGGAACAACGACTACAACAACTAAACCACCTACACCCAAAGAAGCAACCACTGAACCATCTACAAGTCAAGGAACAACGACTACAACTACTAAACCACCTTCAACCAAAGAAACAACCACTGAACCATCTACAAGTCAAGGAACAACGACTACAACAACTAAACCACCTACACCCAAAGAAACAACCACTAAACCATCTACAAGTCAAGGAACAACAACTACAACTACTAAACCACCTACACCCAAAGAAAAAACCACTGAACCATCTACAAGTCAAGGAACAACAACTACGACTACTAAACCACCTACACCCAAAGAAACAACCACTGAACCATCTACAAGTCAAGGAACAACGACTACAACAACTAAACCACCTATACCCAAAGAAACAACCACTGAACCATCTACAAGTCAAGGAACAACGACTACAACAACTAAACCACCTACACCCACAGAAACAACCACTGAACCATCCACAAGTCAAGGAACAACGACTACAACAACTAAACCACCTACAACCAAAGAAACAACCACTGAACCATCTACAAGTCAAGGAACAACGACTACAACTACTAAACCACCTACACCCAAAGAAACAACCACTGAACCATCTACAAGTCAAGGAACAACGACTACAACAACTAAACCACCTACACCCAAAGAAACAACCACTGAACCATCTACAAGTCAAAGAACAACGACTACAACAACTAAACCACCTACACCCAAAGAAACAACCACTGAACCATCTACAAGTCAAAGAACATCAACTACAACTACTAAACCACCTACACCGAAAGAAACAACCACTGAATCATCTACAAGTCAAGGAACAACGACTACAACAACTAAACCACCTACACCCAAAGAAACAACCACTGAACCATCTACAAGTCAAGGAACAACGACTACAACAACTAAACCACCTACACCCAAAGAAACAACCACTGAACCATCTACAAGTCAAGGAACAACGACTACAACTACTAAACAACCTACAGCCAAAGAAACAACCACTGAACCATCTACAAGTCAAGGAACAACAACTACTACTACTAAACCACCTACACCCAAAGAAACAACCACTGAACCATCTACAAGTCAAGGAACAACGAGTACAACAACTAAACCACCTACACCCAAAGAAACAACCACTAAACCATCTACAAGTCAAGGAACAACAACTACGACTACTAAACCACCTACAACCAAAGAAACAACCACTGAACCATCTACAAGTCAAGGAACAACGACTACAACAACTAAACCACCTACACCCAAAGAAACAACCACTGAACCATCTACAAGTAAAGGAACAACGACTACAACAACTAAACCACCTACACCCAAAGAAACAACCACTGAACCATGTACAAGTCAAGGAACAACAACTGCAACCACTAAACCACCTACACCCAAAGAAACAACCACTGAACCATCTACAAGTCAAGGAACAACGAGTACAACAACTAAACCACCTACACCCAAACAAACAACCACTAAACCATCTACAAGTCAAGGAACAACAACTACGACTACTAAACCACCTACAACCAAAGAAACAACCACTGAACCATCTACAAGTCAAGGAACAACGACTACAACAACTAAACCACCTACACCCAAAGAAACAACCACTGAACCATCTACAAGTCAAGGAACAACGACTACAACAACTAAACCACCTACACCCAAAGAAACAACCACTGAACCATCTACAAGTCAAAGAACAACGACTACAACAACTAAACCACCTACAACCAAAGAATCAACCACTGAACCATCAACAAGTCAAAGAACAACAACTACAACTACTAAACCACCTACACCGAAAGAAGCAACCACTGAACCATCTACAAGTCAAGGAACAACGACTACAACAACTAAACCACCTACACCCAAAGAAACAACCACTGAACCATCTACAAGTCAAGGAACAACGACTACAACAACTAAACCACCTACACCCAAAGAAACAACCACTGAACCATCTACAAGTCAAGGAACAACGACTACAACTACTAAACAACCTACAGCCAAAGAAACAACCAGTGAACCATCTACAAGTCAAGAAACAACAACTACAACTACTAAACCACCTACACCCAAAGAAACAACCACTGAACCATCTACAAGTCAAGGAACAACGACTACAACTACTAAACCACCCACACCCAAAGAAACAACCACTGAACCATCTACAAGTCAAGGAACAACAACTACAACTGCTATACCACCTACACCCAAAGAAACAACCACTGAACCATCTACAAGTCAAGGAACAACGACTAAAACTACTAAACCACCTACACCCAAAGAAACAACCACTGAACCATCTACAAGTCAAGGAACAACGACTACAACTACTAAACCACCTACACCCAAAGAAACAACCACTGAACCATCTACAAGTCAAGGAACAACGACTACAACTATTAAACCACCTACACCCAAAGAAATAACCACTGAGCCATCTACAAGTCAAGGAACAACGACTAAAACTACTAAATCACCTACACCCAAAGAAACAACCACTGAGCCATCTACAAGCAAAGGGACAATGACTACTGCCACTAAGAAAACTACAACCAAAGAAAGAACCACTGAACCATCTCCAAGTCAAGGAACAACGACTACAACTACTAAACCACCTACACCCAAAGAAACAACCACTGAACCATCTACAAGTCAAGGAACAACGACTACAACTACTAAACAACCTACAGCCAAAGAAACAACCACTGAACCATCTACAAGTCAAGGAACAACGACTACAACTACTAAACAACCTACAGCCAAAGAAACAACCACTGAACCATCTACAAGTCAAGAAACAACAACTACAACTACTAAACCACCTACACCCAAAGAAAAAACCACTGAACCATCTACAAGTCAAGGAACAACGACTACAACTACTAAACCACCCACACCCAAAGAAACAACCACTGAACCATCTACAAGTCAAGGAACAACAACTACAACTGCTATACCACCTACAACCAAAGAAACAACCACTGAACCATCTACAAGTCAAGGAACAACGACTAAAACTACTAAACCACCTACACCCAAAGAAACAACCACTGAACCATCTACAAGTCAAGGAACAACGACTACAACTACTAAACCACCTACACCCAAAGAAACAACTACTGAACCATCTACAAGTCAAGGAACAACGACTACAACAACTAAACCACCTACACCCAAAGAAACAACCACTGAGCCATCTACAAGTCAAGGAACAACGACTAAAACTACTAAATCACCTACACCCAAAGAAACAACCACTGAGCCATCTACAAGCAAAGGGACAATGACTACTGCCACTAAGAAAACTACAACCAAGGAAAGAACCACTGAACCATCTACAAGTCAAGGAACAACGACAGCAACTACTCTACCACCTACAACCAAAGAAACAACCACTGAACCATCTACAAGTCAAGGAACAACGACTACAACAACTAAGCCACCTACAACCAAAGAAACAACCACTAAACCATCTACAAGTCAAGGAACAACAACTACAACTACTAAACCACCTACACCCAAAGAAACAACCACTGAACCATATACAAGTCAAGGAACAACGACTACAACAACTAAACCACCTACACCCAAAGAAACAACCACTAAACCATCTACAAGTCAAGGAACAACAACTACGACTACTAGACCACCTACAACCAAAGAAACAACCACTGAACCATCTACAAGTCGAGGAACAACTACAACAACTAAACCATCTACAACCAAAGAAACAACCACTGAACCATCTACAAGTCAAGGAACAACGACTACAACTACTAAACCACCTACACCCAAAGAAACAACCATTGAACCATCTACAAGTCAAAGAACAACGACTGCAACTACTAAACCACCTACACCCAAAGAAACAACCACTGAACCATCTACAAGTCAAGGAACAACAACTACATCTACTAAACAACCTACACCGAAAGAAACAACCACTGAACCATCTACAAGTCAAGGAACAACGACTACAACAACTAAACCACCTACACCCAAAGAAACAACCACTGAACCATGTACAAGTCAAGGAACAACGACTACAACAACTAAACCACCTACACCCAAAGAAACAACCACTGAACCATCTACAAGTCAAGGAACAACGACTACAACTACTAAACCACCTACACCCAAAGAAAGAACCACTGAACCATCTACAAGTCAAGGAACAACGACTACAACTACTATACCACCTACACCCAAAGAAACAACAACTGAACCATCTACAAGTCAAGGAAGAACGACTACAACTACTAAACCACCTACACCCAAAGAAACAACCACTGAACAATCTACAAGTCAAGGAACAACAACTACGACTACTAAACCACCTACAACAAAAGAAACAACCACTGAACCATCTACAAGTCATGGAACAACGACTACAACAACAAAACCACCTTCACCCAAAGAAACAACCACTGAACCATCTACAAGTCAAGGAACAACGAGTACAACAACTAAACCACCTACACCCAAAGAAACAACCACTGAGCCATCTACAAGTCAAGGAACAACGACTAAAACTACTAAACCACCTACACCCAAAGAAACAACCACTGAACCATCTACAAGTCAAGGAACAACGACTACAACAACTAAACCACCTACACCCAAAGAAACAACCACTGAACCATCTACAAGTCAAGATACAACGACTACAACTACTAAACCACCTACACCCAAAAAAACAACCACTGAACCATCTACAAGTCAAGGAACAACGACTACAACTACTAAACCACCTACACCCAAAGAAACAACCACTGAGCCATCTACAAGCAAAGGGACAATGACTACTGCCACTCAGAAAACTACCACCAAGGAAAGAACCACTGACCCATCTACAAGTCAAGGAACAACAACAGCAACTACTCTACCACCAACAACCAAAGAAACAACCACTGAACCATCTACAAGTCAAGGAACAACGACTACAACAACTAAACCACCTACAACCAAAGAAACAACCACTAAACCATCTACAAGTCAAGGAACAACAACTACAACTACTAAACCACCTACACCCAAAGAAACAACCACTGAACCATCAACAAGTCAAGGAAGAACGAGTACAACAACTAAACCACCTACACCCAAAGAAACAACCACTAAACCATCTTCAAGTCAAGGAACAACGACTACAACAACTAAACCACCTACACCCAAAGAAACAACCACTGAACCATCTACAAGTCAAGGAAAAACGACTACAACTACTAATCCACCCACACCCAAAGAAACAACCACTGAACCATCTACAAGTAAAGGAACAACGACTACAACAACTAAACCACCTACACCCAAAGAAAGAACCACTAAACCATCTACAAGTCAAGGAACAACGACTACAACAACTAAACCACCTGCAACGAAGGAAACAACCACTGAGCCATCTACAAGTAAAGGAACAAGGACTACAACTTCTAAACCACCTACAATCACAGAAACAACCATTCAACCATCTTCAAGTAAAGGAACAACGACTACAACTTCTAAACCACCTACAAGCAAAGAAACCACCACTCAAACATATACAAGTGAAGGAAGAACGACTAAAACTACTAAAATACTTACAACTAAAGAAAGAACCACTGAACCATCTACAAGTAAAAGAAGAACGACTGCAACTACTAAACCACCTACAACCGAGGAAGCAACCACTGAATCATCTATAAGTAACGGACCAACGTCTACAACTACTAAACCACCCATAACCGAAGGATCAACCACTGAACCATATAGAAGTAAAAGCATGACTAAAACTACTAAACCCCCTACAACCAAAGAAACAACCACTGAACCATCTACAAGTAAAGGAAAAACGACTACTAAACAACCTACAACCCGAGAAACATCTACCACAAGTGATGGACCGTCGACAAACAAAGGAACAACGACTACCTCCACGGCACCAGCTCCTTCCTCTCGCACACCGCCAACTACACCTAGCCCAGTACCGAGGCCGCCTGATATAGGTAGGGTTCTCAAGTTGATTTTATTTTTTGTTTGTTTTGTTTTGTTTTGTTTTTTCGGGGGGGGGGGGGGGGCGGGCGGGTGCCATACGGCGTCTGCTTCGAGTTTTTAACTTCGCGATCTGTTCACAGAAACCGTTCTGAATGGGAATTTTGGATGGGACCTTGGTCTTATATGGGTTTTAAAGCGATATCTTACATTTTAATTCTGATTCATCAATGCAGTTGTGTAATTTTGACCACACGGTTAAAATATATGGCGGTGTATAATCGGAGGCCCATATTTTCAGAATATAACAAATTTAGCCTTTGACTTTTGACGAAAGGAAATGAAGCACACAATTAGAAAGTATAGAAATTTCAAAAATGTTTTATTTAAAAAAAAAAGAGTTAAATTCGAGAGTCGAGTTTGTGTACAACGATATTGTTGTTTTTCACGATTTTGATTAAATTTTTAAAACTCTGTAAATTTTGAAATAAATACACTATCAAAAATTTGTAAAACATGTCTCTGCAGCCCAAAATATATTTTTTATTTCATCACAAAATATATATCTATGCTTGTGTAAATACAATGTGCTTTATATTTTTCTTAAACAATGATTTTACATATCAACATCATCATCATCATCATCATCATCATCATCATCATCATCATCATCATCATCATCATCATCATCATCATCATCATCATCATCATCATCATCATCCAATCGTAGAATACTAGAATACTCGGTATTTTTTTTGCAACTTTACAACGAACTCATGTAAATGTCTGCTTGAAGTAGCACACCCATTATCAGAGTTAACACAAGAAATTTTACTCTACACAAACATGTTTGGAAATGTTGTCCGCAAAGGTGTATGGAGTCCAATATCATATCTCACTGGAATTTTATTGCTAGAAGCTAATCAATTATTTTAATAAAACTAACAAATATAGAACCAAAACTGCAGAGTACCACTACCAGTAAAATATGTAAAGTAGACAATGCAATCAGAGTGCATGCAGATGTCCCATAAAATATGTAAAGTTCACAATGCAATCAGTGTGCATACAGGTGTCCTATAAATATAGTTGCAGATAATGTGTCATGTTTACGATAATGTAATTTGTTGGGATGATAAAATGTTTGCCTCTGTATGTCCATCGGCTATTAAAATATCGAATAACAGTATCGAATGAAAATCTTGTATCGAATGATCTTGATCATAACATCTCAACACACAGTTGAGTTTTATCGTGTTTTTATGTCTTTGTGCAAGTGAAACAAGGAAGAAATATCACAAATAACTAAAAAGGAAGAACAAACATCGTTGGGGTCTCAGGTATTTAAGATATAACTCTGATGCTAAGTTCTGTGCCGTAGGGGGTAATTGCAATATATAATTTTTATGCATTGCATGTATATACGTACACGTTTAAAAATAAATGTTTGCTCTTCATTTCAGAAAAAATTGAACATCTAATGATTCCGTTTAACTTTAGTTTAAAGTTTGCTAATGAGTTTCCGCCTGCTTTAAATGATTCGTCGTCTGCTTTGAGCAAAATTCTGAAGGAAGAGGCAACAGAAAAGGTGAGATAATTCACATAGGCCAGTATATTCTTGGTTCAACATTACTTAGGATAAAAGTTGTCTGCTTTTTCTTTCCCATGATACATTTCTCACTCAAATCGCCAAATAATGTTCGATTGTAAGTTGTCATCTGTTTTTTTTGTCGTTACTTAAAATTTATGCTAATAGACACAGTTTTTGATAAAAATCGCAGATAAGACCTGTCGTGATGACACTCATGTCGAGACCTTTGATTTCTGGGTCTGGCGGCATGCCGAAGAAAGCTATTGACTCAGTCTTATTCTGATCAGGGAAGAGATAATTGTTGCGTTTTCATGACACGTTTTGTGTCGAAGTGTGACAAATACCCATCAGCTTGTTATGTTTACAATCAACAACTTTACCTGGTGCCATGCGCGACCTATCCACAGCAAACAGCTTTACTATGCACCCTCTGGGGACCAAGCATAGTCACCAATATTATCAGGCGCGCTCTGGACATTTAGCGCCCAGAGAGCGCCTGTTAGATCCCTTGCCTCAGTCTAATCATATGTCCCAATATCGGATAAACAGTGACGTTTTTGCAAAGGCAATTCAGTACACGCAACCACTTTTTAAAACATCTCTCGGTTCTCATCAAGCTATTAAATCATATCACAGCAAAAGCTAGGCTCACTTGAATTATTGAAATGATCCCATATTCTGATTCCGTACGATGAGATGTTTTATTGAAGCACCAGTAAGGCGATATTTCCTGAAAAAAAATCAGATCAACAACTTTCGTCGGCGCAGTATGTCCAAAGGACGCCGACGATGCTGTTGTCAACAAACTAGCTCTGACAAGGTTAAACATTAGAAATAAATTATCTCTGATTGCACAATGGCACGTTTAGAGTTTTAGCCTCAGTTCCAAATTGGATTTGTCGCTGCATGTCACGGCGGCATAATAACAAAGTACCGGTCATGTCAAAACTACAGAGTGTCTGTATGTCTGTCTGTCTGTCTGTCTGTCAATCTTTATGTATGTACGCATGAACTGGTGCACGTACGTTCCTACATATGTATGTATGTATGTATGTATGTATGTATGTATGTGTGTGTGTGTGTGTGTATGTATGTATGTATGTATGTTTTTCAGTCTGTATATATGTACGCACGAACTGATGCACGTACGTCCTTACATACGTATGTATGTATGTATGTATGTATGTATGTATGTATGTCAGTCTGTATGTATGTACGCACGAACTGATGCACGTACGTCCTTACTTATGTATGTATGTATGTATGTATGTATGTATGTATGTATGCATGCATGTATGCATGCATGCATGTATGTATGTATAGTTGGAAAAACGTGAAAAGCAATTTGCATAGTTGATGGTATGTGGACCAACAATTTTCTCGTTGCAGTTGAGCCGCATTTTCAATAACTCACGAGGTTTCCAAGAGGTGCAAGTGCAGCAATTCAGGTACATGAAGGTTTTATTCTGCAGATGTCAAATGTCTCTTGGCCTGAGACCGTTTTGTATCTGTGGGAAGCATTATACTTACAACTCAAACGATCATTCAGGGAATTGACTAACTAATCAACTGCCCACACAGCCAACCCCCAGTCCATCAATTAATAAAATCGGTCAAATGCTTTTGAATACTAATTTGTTTCTTTTCTATTTTAATGAGACGATTGGGCAGGGCATGCCTATTGCCCCACAAGTAGATAACCCCACAGAGTAGAATTTCGATGACGTCCTTCAAAAGGCAGCGGTTCAATTTTACTCACAACTGCATCATATGAACTAGAGACCATTACTTTTTCTGAAGCTCTGTACGTGTGATGGAAACAACAGTTTGCCTGTTTATAATTACATCTATGTGTGACAAAATGTTGATAAAAGGTTATGCATGTATGCCCTCATTACACCAAAACACGTCGCTATCGGTGGTGGACCAATATTCGGGCAACAATGGGTGGGAGATATGGTCTTCTTTGCGCGTCACAGCTTTTCGCTGTTGTGTTTAAATATTTACGTTAGGGATAAAGGAGCAAACTTGTTGCCCATATAGAGCTTTTTTTTCTTTTTGGTTAAAGACCTTAATATCACATTGGACAACACTTTCTTGGTAAAAAAATCTGCTCAATTTTTGAAAAGCAAGAACAAGAACTTTAAGTCCCAAAGAAATCACCAAAATGCAGAAAAATGCAACGCATTAGTCTTAGATTAGAAGTGGATGCGCGATACATATAAAACATGTACAGTTTATGTATTTGTCGTGTGAATATATTTACTATGACGTGTTAATAATCATATTTGCGATATCGCATATATATGATGACGTTTTCATATTTGTGATGTCGCATGCACACTTCTGGTGACGTGCACATATTTGTATTCATTCAATCTGGATATTTTGTCTGCTTCGTATAGTGAAGGCAGTATTATCACCAGATACCTGGCAGTTTACAACAAAGTGGAGGTATTAGCAAACGTGAGCAGGCTTGTGACTTTCCTCAAGACCAAACTGGTCCAAGGTTTGAGGTCAACAGATTTTGGAAACTACACCGTAGATCACCGTTACATCAACTACACTGTGGTACAAGAAATTTTAAATGGTACACGGAATATTGTTATACAGAGCTTGATTCAATTCGCAAGGATTTACCAGCTGCATTGCCTGCTACTCCTACCAAGCTCAATGTTACATCTACTCCTCTTGGCCTGCCCCTGGGCTATAAGATTTATTATACTTAGGGTAATAAAAGGGAACTGTCTCTTTTCCCGTAAACTGATCAAGGACCCTGTCGTTGTGAGGTCTGTGGACTGATGAACCAATCAGGAAGTTGATCATTATCCCTTTCTCACAAGGTAGTCTGTTAAAATTGTGACTATGAGGGGAGACAACATTGAAAATGGTCTGTTTGGCAGGCAACACGCTGCATTGCACTGGTCAACGTCATTTTTTTCCCATGGGCGGAAGATATGTGCCTTTCCCACAATGACGCGGTCCAATGATATATTATTTGCCTATCATCCCAGATTTCAATAAAAAAAAAAAAAAACACGATTACTTCTTTTAGTGCCACCTGCGTCTAATGTCGAATTATTTGAATCGAACTGCTCTGAACCAAATTTTTAAAGTTGCTCGATTCATGTCCCTTGTAAGAATACCTTTCATTCAAGTACCAGTGTGCCTGAAGTTAAATAGAATATGATAGTTCCGGCGAAAAGCTCTTCTTGGCGCGTTTTTGGCGTGTAATTTTTAACAAAACAAAAAAAAACAAAAAAACAAAAAAGAAACAGCTTTCTGTCATGCGTCATGGCTAACTGATTTGTTTACGTAACCCTTTCAGTGTCATGTTTCGGACTTCGACAACGTCTTTCTCGGTGCGCTTTGGACGCATTACACCCAAAGCGCCCCGAGGAAAGCTGTATGAGGTGGGTAGATGAAACACCTTCCCACGTAAGATAGCTGTTTTCTTTTCCTACTGTTAAAAATCATGAAAATACCACTTAAGGATGTAGGGCATCTTTTAAGAAGTGATTGATCCCTGGCGTCCCTGTGAATCAAGCATTCTTTGGCACCAATTATGAAAATTACATGTAATTTACAGCTGAAAAAGGGGGCAATATGGTGAAGGAACGCATCTGCAAAGACCACGGAGCAACGATTTGTCAAAACTATGAAGACTGCAAACTTGATCCCACAGTAATATATGGAGCCAGTTGTGTACATAAATGTGCAACGAATCCTTGTAAAAGTAATGGGAAATGCGCCCTGACGTTGAACTTCCAGGCAGTGTGCAGGTATTTTAAGCTCTTATTTATGTTTTTCACAGATTAGACTTGACTGAACTGAATCCTGTATCCGTGGTAAATGTTCTCAAAAAAGCACATGGGAAAATGTGTGAAATTAAAACTGATTTTTAGCAGAATATGCCAGTGACGGACATCTTTTCTATATTCTTCATTTACAACTCCAGATATAAAACAAATAAATATAAATACATGATTTTCGCTTAGAAAGAAGATTTTTTTTTCTTAGTGTAAGCCAATCATGCCTCTGGAAATAACATAAATGTTTATCATTTTATTAAAAGTTACTTCACAATGCCCTCATAGGTGATGTGAGATATGACGTCCCCTCTTCCAAAATCACGTCTCTTTCCCACAACACTGTACAACTAGGCCATCTGTTTCAGTTGCGATGCGGGCTATTTTCTAGAGGGTACGGGTACCTGCACGAAGAGATTAGACAAAAACACCATCCTGGGAATAAGTCTTGGCGTAGGAATACCACTGGTCATGTTCCTTGCCGTAATTATTTTATATCTGGGAATGAAACTGAAAAAGACAAAAGAACCATACCATGCAAGGTAAGCCTAGACACCATTATACGTTCTAGGGCAAGTAAAATTACTAGCCCACTTGCATGTTTCATATATTTTTTTTGGTTTTGATAGACCAGGGCGTAGTGTAATGTTTGAGCTGCCTGACCATCCCTTCTGTGAATCAGCTGGAGGGTGAGGGAACAGACGGCAGCTAGCAATTGAGGGCACAATACGCAGCATGCACACTAATTTACCACTAACATCTCCTATCCTGTCACTAGCCAACGGTGACAATCAGCCACCATCATACTGGCCTACGGATAAAAAAGCAATGGTGTCATTATTATCTCAGGGAATAAATACATATTCCAAACATAAATGACAACTCCGCCTGACACCAAGCTCAGTGTGTGTTTGAAGAATGTGGCTATTAGTTACATCACATTATTCTCAACCACCATTGCCAAGACCTCCATGTCTGGCCATATCACTCCACACAATTGAGTTGGTTACTCACCAGATTGTTCCAAAAACCTGAAGGTCCTGGTAGCACCATCTTTTTTGTTCCTATGGATCCGGTTGTGACTCCAGGTGTGCATACTCTCGTATTCTTCTTTCTTCCTTGAGCACCTTCTCTGCGTGGTCTAGAGAGCTGGGAAGCTCTGTGAACTTTTGTTTACCGAGACTGCTTTAGTGCTGTATTATCTGTATCTTCTGTGGAATTTGGTTTTTGTTTTTGTTTTTTTTTGTTTTTGTTTTTTTTACTCTTCAGAGATAAGGATCACTACGCATACCCAGAGAAAAGTGGAAGTAGAGCTGGTCATGTTGGCATGAACCCGGTGTTTTCTGAGATGGTGTCTGGTGGGTCAGTTCACCGACAGAGGGAGGACAGTGCCTGCCGGGCAATCACTACTTGGAAGCATGCTGTCAGTGTTCATCCAGTGACCACTTCCCCTTCTCCCTTGTTGGGAAAATGTCAAAGGATGGATTCAAGGAACCACCACATGGCTGCCTGTGATGACCATGAACATTGTTCTGGTTGTTGCCAATATTGTGGCCATGAGTGTTCTCGAGAGAATACATGCAGGTTTTTGTGTTAGGTGGGATGAGCCCAAATGGCTGCTCTAGGCCCAGAGGCCCAGTGAAAGAGCAAAAGGGCTTAACAGTTTGCTGCAACTAAACACCAGGCCCTTTACTCTTACTCTGTCAAGTCTTCTCCAGTGACCCCACTGGAGAGGCATAGGTGAATCTATGTGGCTTGCCTGCAGGCTTAGGTGGCTGCAATCTCTTTTTACATGAAACCCCACTGGGGGATAGGGAGAATAGGCAAGGTAGTCAGAAGTCCAAAAGCAAGAGTTTACCTCGAAGGGATACAGAGTGCCTGGTGCCACCTAAGGTGACAACAGGAGGTTCACTGGACACTGACTCAAGGCTCTCCACAGCCATTGAGTCTATGGTCAGGAGTCAGCAGATACATGTGAATCTGCTCCTGTTGCGGTTCACCAACTCTCAGCTCATCACTTCAGAGACCCCTCCAAGGCTAAGCATTGCTTGGATCCTCTGAGAGCTTGGACTCCTCAGTCCAAATGCTGGGAGCCCAAGACATCTGTCCGATAAGGCTTTGGGTGTCTCCACTCCACATCCTCATGCAGATTCTTCAAACATCGATACTAAAGAGGAGAGATAGGCCAGGATGGAAATGTGCAGGTTCCTGCCCAAGCATTCCAGAACCACGGGCAATGCACCAAGTGCTCAGGTCTGAGCACTTGGATCTTAGGTCTGGGCATCCAAGAGCACCAAAACTCAAGTCAATCCCTGAGCTCCCAGGTCCAGGAGCTCAGGTCAAAAATCCAGGCATGTCAAAGCATGGAAGAAGGGACCCAAGTCTGTGGTGGCACCTTCTGCCTATAGTGAGCTTTTGGCTCCTGTGATGGTGGTCCCCTGTACGACCCAATTACCAATAGGGGGACCTCCTATCCTTGTGCCTGCACCATCCGCTGCTCTCCCTCCAGGCCTGACCTGTACTGAGTGGCTGGTGACTCTGCTACAATCCTGCCTTCAAGCCCGGCACCCTGCCTCCCTCATTGGAAAGGCAAGTGGAACTCAAGCTTGGCAATGAGCAGCAACTTCATCTTCATCCATCTCCACTTGTGCTGCTGGCATGTTGGAGTCAGTCATCTCACAGAAGCAGCTTGCTGCCTCCGTTTTGAGGCAGCTCTCACTCAGCCCACAGGCTCAGGAGTTCTCGCAACTTTACCAGGTGCCCTCAGGTCAGCTGAGCACCATATTGGCAACAGCTGTGGCTCCTGTACCAAGTTTCCCAGAAGTCCCTCTTGCTCACACTTCATGGAAGGAGCAGATGCATGCTGTGATGGTAGTGGCTACGACTTCCTCAGAAGTCATCGCTACACCATTGCAACATGATGTGACATATGTGCTTTTGTGACAAGTGGCCACCCCATCTGCCTTTGACAAACAGCTGCTCGACAAGGCTTTGGGTGTTTCCACTCCAATCCCTCATACAGATTCTTCAAACATCGAAACTACAGAAGAGAGTTACCATCTGCTCTCAGATTGTTCTATGAGCATGCCCAGGGCACTGACTTCCAACCAGTGCCCACACTGACATCGCTCTGACCAGCAGAGCCCCATAGTGTCCATGGCATTGGCAGAACCTGCTACTACCCCCATGATACTGCCCCAGGGATTTGAGAACCTCAAAGCTCTCATTCAGAGCCTGGTGGGTGACCAAGCTGTGGTTGCCCAACCAGATGAGGGGTGAAGGGCCATCTCCTTTTCCTGCCAAGGCTTGTCACTCAAGGATGTGTGTCATCAGACCCCCATCCCCTTCTCACCCTTTGTAACTGAGTTTCACAAGCAACTGAAAGCTAGGATTTGTGCCACCCAGGTTCCTGTGGACCCCCCCCCCCCAACATCTGGCTACCTCAGGCAAGGGCTACTCCTCCCCTGACTGGATGTTCAGGGGAGGTGGTATTCTGCACCTGAACAAGTTTATTCCTCACAATCACTTCTTTTGCATCTAGATTGGGAGGAGTATGATGCTCAGCAGCTGAAGTCTTCATCATCAGGACCCAGGAAGAGAGGGAAGTGATCAAAGAAGGGCAAGAGGTTGAGCCAAGCCAAGAATTTGGGCAAGCCTTAGGGTTCCTGACTGTTGTTTACCAGACCCCAAAGTCTCAGGGTCTCCCTCTGCCACTGCTACAGACATCTCCTAGAGCACCGAGTTGTAAGTTGTTTTTCTGCCTTTCACTCACAATGGGAGTCTATTACAGATGATTCTTTCATCTTTGATACTCTGAGACATGGCTATTCACTGCCCTTTGGTAAGGAGAGGCCTCCATTACCCCACAAACCCAGGTGGTTCACACACCCCACATAGGAACCCAAAGCTTCAGCCTTCCTAAAGGCAGTTGAAAAGCTATGGATCAAGCATGCCATAGAGTGGGTGGAAGATCCCAGTTTGCCCAGATTCTACAACCTACTCTACCTGTCATTGCTGAACATGTACTTGGAGATCCAGTCCTTCAGTGTGGAAACTCCACAGTCAGTGGCAATGGCCTTAGGCCCCAGAAATGGACCGTGGCTCAAGGATGCATTCTTCCACATGCCCATAGCAGAGACTTCACAGAAGTATCTGTGGTTCACATCGTTTGGTCAGGTCTATCATTGCAGGAAACTTCTGTTTGGCCTTGCCACGACACCTAATGTGTTCACCGGGTTCTAGCAGGCGGTACCCACACACTTTTACACCTAAGATTTGCAGCATCACATACAGACATTTCTGGAACATTGCAAACACTTAGGCCTGATTATGAACTCCACCAAGTCCAGCCTAATGCCAGATCTTTGTCTTTCTCGGCATCCAGTTTGATCTGGTCATATTCATCTGTCATCCTTTGGAGGACAGGTGGGAGAGACTCCAGCTGGTCCGCAAGATATGTCTGACTCACGAGGCTCACTGGACAGTGGTAAACCCTGTTAGGCTCCCAGTCCATGTCTCTCAGGTTCCCCTTGGTTGCCTACAATGTTGCCCCATGTAGCATGCACTATGGGACAGAAGGTCGAAGGACCAGGGCTACCAAGTGCAGGTGCTGGTACTCCGGTAGGACCACCAGCACCCCATTTAGTGGACCATACAAGAGAACGGCATGTCAGGAGAGGTGTTGATGCCATTTCAGGTGCAACTCACCAAGTACACTGACTCATCTCAGGCCTGGTGGGGAGCCCTTGTAGGGAGCCCTTGTAGAAGGTCAGATGGTGTCAGGCTTGTGCAGCATGTGTCCCATCAAATAAACTGGTTGAAACTGGATGTGATATGCTTAGCACTCCTCCTCTTCCAGGACCTAGAGGAGCACAAACATGTTCTCCTTATGAGTGACAACAGGACCATGGTTGCTTTCCTCAACCGGCAGGGTGGGTGATGCTTCTGCAATGTGGGCCAGGTGGGGTACCCCACATGTGGATCTGTTCATAACCCAAGTCGACATCTTCAGTACAAATGCCCACAGGTATTTTACGATTAGAGGTCATTGTAAACAGAAAGTGACCTTTACAGGTTCAACTTATCAAGTTCAAGTTATCCCGATAACCAGAATCAAACTTCTCCCTTTGATACTGCGTTTCTGGCCAAGTTTCATAAAAAGTAAGACTGTGGTGCCTAGTTATAACAAACACCTGAAAAAATAAAAGCCACGCTCTTGCCCAGACCTGTTTTCTACCTAGTTTTCAGTTTGACCCCTGTACATTTCTATTTTACGTGGAGGAAAGTTGTATGAGATACCATATTGCATATATTGAAGACAAACGCCATTACAGAAGCTCAGCTGAGACGCTGATTTGGCTTATTTGAACACATCCTAAACGGTAAATATACCATGTTACTGTTGCTGGCAGTTCTCCCATACATTGTCGTGTGACATATGCTGAGTGTTTGTCGATACACAAATTATTAATGTACTCAATTTTTGAAACAATGATATAAATTTGAAATGCCATGGATCATCCGAGAACCGTATCATGATTCAATGGCAACAAGAACATGAATGTAATTATACTTCCAGGTTATGGCACCAAGTAACTAATCTATAGTTATCAACCTAAGGTTCCTTAAGAACATATCTTACGGCATATACATACACTGTACATACATACATCATGTGTACTATTTTTCAGCGTGCGCACGCATTATGATAATGGAGGATATGAATCCGTCGTGGGGGAAAAAACTTACAATACTCACTCAGATACACACCTAGATAATCGCCCAAGTACTGGCTCCACGGTCACAATCTCAGCCAGTCAAGAGGTTTGTCTTTTTTTAATTGTGGTTGCTCCAGTCATTGCATTTTCATCCAGGGTTTGGAATATTTAAAAGTATAAAGCGTATTTAAGAGGCTATTGAGATGCATCATTGCTTTACAACTAGTGAAAGAACAAGAACAGCAGCAACAACAACAGGTTCCATGAACTTGCTAAGCTGCGCGATCATGACGATCAGGTTGACAATCTATATTACTTAAGCTGTAATGTTTCAATTTCAGGGTGCATAAGCCCGGAGCTGCCAGACACAAGTAATATGACAGTTCCTCCCCATATCAACGTGAGAGTCTGATAGACGATTGGTAACTGATCAACCTTCAAACGCCAATCCACAGTCCATTAACGATACCCATACGCCGCTGATATTCTGTAATAAAGAACCAAAAATAAGTTATCTGATTAGTGCATGCAAGGAGGCTACACCGATAAATACCCAAATCTAAAGAATAAAATCCTCAAAAATCAGGAATCCGCAGCAGTGCCACCTAGTGAACAACTTTACTTCACCCTTTCACAAGGAACATATCCACCAAGTTTCAGCTTAATTTGAGTGAAGGTTTTGGAGAAGAAGTTGAAAATAGCAGAACGCACAAAAATTCATAAAAAAATTAGAAAAAAATTTCAGCACCACCTGGTGAACAAATTAAGAACTAGGAGTTCCCGGAAGTGTTCAGGTGTAATGTCAAAGCAATTTGGTGCATGTGAGCGCACTACAGCAGTCGAACCTGTAAAACCTATTGGTCCTGCTGGACCAGTCGATCCTGTATTTCCTGTTGGGCTACCGCAAAACGCATGACTGATTCGCTTTCTTATAACAAAGAAGGTACTGTAGAAGTGAGGTCACTGAAGCATGACGGACAGAAGAAGTTTGATTGTCTTGACAATGAACAAAACTGTACTAACAAACCCCCGCCTACACCTTGTCTCATACCCAATTATGCAAACGTTTTACTGGGTTCACCAATAAGTTGAAAAAACATAAGGCTCTTAAAATCACCCACCTCAACGTCAATAAGCCTACTTCTTAAAATAGAGGAAGTTAGGATGTTTCTTCAACTTGTAAGTTTATATACATTTACCTTATCTGAAACCTGGCTGGATAATACTGTGCACTCATCTGAGCCATATATTGATGGTTATCATATACTAAGAGCTGACTGAAACCGGGGGATGTTGCAATTTATATGAAGAACAACATAATTTATAAAGTAAGGGATTATTTACGGCATATTGATATTGGAAATTTATGGGTAGAAGCCAAGCTACCGAACCAATCACCTCTCTTAATATGTTGTCAATATCTTCCTCCATCTGAGGACCTAAATTATCATGACGCCTTAGTTGATACTATTGAAAGAGCCGATGGCGATGGACATCATCTGGTTGTAATTGGAGATTATGATATCAATTATGCTTTAGCTGACGACAATAAGAAACAACCAATTCGACTGTTGGAAAATCTGTATGACGTCACACAGCTTATTAATGAGCCAACAAAAGTTACCCCTAGGTCGACATCAACCATTTACCTTATCCTATCAAACTGTTCAGAAAATCACTGTCTCTCAGGTGTTTTCAAGTACTCTCTGAGCGACCACTTTCCTATACTGTAGTTACTATGAAAATACCCAAGGAAAAGCCGAAGGAAATAATCGTTCGTCATAACACTAATTTTGAAGCGGACAAATTCTTATCTGATATACTTACAAAAATACCAAATCTCCACGTCTATGGTTTAAAAGAAGTAAACGCCGCTTGGTCCGCATAGAAATATACTTTCACCGATATCTGTCGAGCTCATGCTCTCATTAGAAGGATGCGAGTGCGCAAGCGCAAGAATCCTTGGTTAAGTCCTGAATTATTAAAGCATATCTATTATAGAGAATGTCTTGACGATAAGACCGTCTTGCTAATTGATCCTGACATCTGGGGTCAATGTCGTGATATTCGTAACAATTTAGCCACTGACATGAAAAATGCAAAACAAAAATTCTACCTCAGTTAAGGTCGGCTGTCCATTTGGAACAGTTTCAGAGTAAATACCGGGCAACCATGTTTGGAACTTAAATTTACGACAATTTCACGACTTAATCTTCGGACATTCTGTTTTAATGCTGGAATACTTCATGTATCTTATGGTGTCTTTTGTCTTATGATGTCATCTTGATGTACTGTACATATTTTACTTTATGTCATATGTGTCTGAATGTGTATTTGCTGTTTTATGTAACTGGGCACCAAGGAAGAAAAGCTTTGCTGATTGGATCACCCAGTATAAATTTATTGAAATAAATAAATAAAAAAAATAAATAAATAAATAAACAACGAATATTTTCACGATGCCATAATATTCAAATAAATGTAGGTATTTGATATCAAGTATTGGAAATGCTTGAATACCTGGAACTGTGAAAAGAATAAAAAAAAAGTTATCTCCATTTGAGATTTGTTCAAATATCGAGCAATGTTCTATGAAACCAAGCTTGGAGCTTCTCATGTCCCCATCGTCCGCTCAACCCCTCCCCCATCGTCCGCTCAACCCCTCCCCCATCGTCCACTCAACCTCTGCCCCATCGTCCGCTCAACCCCTCCCCCATCGTCCGCTCACCCCTCCCCCATCGTCCACTCAACCTCTCCCGCATCGTCCGCTCAACCCCTCCTCCATCGTCCGCTCATACCCCGCGTCGTCCGACTCTTGCGTCCCCTTCCCCCGTCAAAAATGTCTTTGAACGAAGAAGCTAGAATGACAACCAGATCTTCTACTCCCGTGGATGTCTATCGCCAATTTTTTTTCGACTCTATTTGTGTTTAGAATAGGAATGGTGTAAAGGGGTATTTTGTGGCAAAACCAACACGTATTCACAAGGAAACCAAACTATTTTCATATTGCTTCCATCAAGTGACATTTTTAGCTTAAATTATTGACCTTTCCCAAACTTAATTACAAATATTTTCTTACTTCGGGTAAGACACTACATCCATCAATTTAAGTTATCGAGAAGAAATAATTGATTGCTTACGTTTGGTGAGATACATCAGGAAAATCATACACATTAAGAGCGCGGAAAAGATAACGCTAGCATGTAAAATTTAAACCCACGTTCACAGTTTGTATCGCTAAAGACAAACCTAGTGATTATTTTATTTAAAATTTTGTTGCAGGGTGCGACGAGACTGTGATACCAATCTTTAAACAGCAAACCATTATTTAGTTTGACCGAAAAGAAGCCAAGACGATGTGCCAATTACTTCAACCGCATGAAAGAATCTCCGAGTCAACAATGTACCGTAGTATCTCCCTATTAAGACCACCTAAGAAACTGAAAAGTGGTCTTAATAAGGGAGTGGCCTTAATGAAGTATATAATTTAAGGAAAAACAAAAAGGGTGTGTAAATTGGTGGTCTTAATATTGAAATGGTCTTTTTCTTGAGGTGGTCTTAATTGGAGATTTCACTGTTTATATGAAGACGTCATAGACTGTTCAGACAGAAAACGATAAGATCAACCAACTAACAAACCAACCAACTAACCAACCAAACGAACAAAGATATCTATAATTCTGATAGTTTCAGTAAGAATTACAGAATGCGAGCTGAAAAAAAATATATAAAAAAGAAGAAAATCACAAAATTATCTATAGAAGGTTGTTGGCCGTTTCTGATGGAACGTCCATTCACTCGCATAATTAGTTGTCACATGCTAACAATTTACCTCCGTTGAGTGGAATGCATGTTCAAGTCACCACAGTAAACACTGGTCGCAAGACATCCAATATTGGATTGGATCATGTATAGAACATAACCCAAGCTCCGATATACAATTTCTACTGATGTTTTAACGCAATTACTTTCAAATTGGTATTCTTCAACCAAATCGGTCCGAATTTGTTGTTTCATATTTTGAAATTGTTAACTTTTTTACCTATGTATATAGCCTTTTCTGTTTTCAGGTTTTTTTTTTTTATTTATTTATTAATTTTTTTTAACTTACCATGTTCCTATGCAAGCAGCGGTTAAACCGCCGCGTTGCAAGAAATTGCTTGATTTTTATACATTTGCTGCCAAATATTGGACCCTTTCGCTACTTCCGATATGTGCCTATGTCCATGAAGACTTACCTTGGAGGACGTCTTTTGATGAAATTACCCTAAGGTGGCCAATGATAGCGGGCTGTTTCCTGAGCCACATGTATTATTGTATTTCTCATTTGTGTGACTTATATTTAAAGTTGAATTTTTGTGATACTAGTACTCATGTTAGTGTGCATATTTTGTCGAATAAACTGATTTAAATCCTGACTAACCTAATTTTGTTCGGTAATATTACACACGGGGCCCAATATTATATTTTTTGCACATGCACACTTTCAAGGATAACTGTTGGTCATGGTCTGAATGGTCCATATGGGGAAAAACAGTGCCACGCAAGAGAATAACCGAAAAAAAAGTTAATAAGTGGATTTACTTGGGCATGCACTTAAAATCTTTCGACATCACACCTTTGCAGTTTGACTCTTCAGACCAGGCTCTGTACCATGTATACAATAATTGTGGAGTAAAGACAGCGCGATGTTAGCCAGCTAAATGTTAACTCGCCGTTAAATCTAAATTTACATTTAACGTCTTCCGTCAAACAGTTTAATGTGAAAGAACTGTTGACTGTAAATAGTTTAAATGAAAATAAGTATGGATAAACACCCGTGAAAGAAATGTGCAAATAATAACTCTAAATCTAAATACCCGCCGTCAAATGTAACACGCATTTATTAACATAAACACACGTATATATTTATGTGTGTGTATGCAAGTATTTACGTATGTATGTATGTATGTATGTATGTATGTATGTGTAAAGCTAATTCTAAATATCGGCCATATATTTGTGTGTGTTTATGTATGTATGTATGTATGTATGTATGTATGTATGTATGTATGATGTCTGTGTGTATGTGTGCATGCGGCGCCTGTGTCTGTGTGTCCGTCTCTAGGACAGTTCTTCACTTTCGTGTGCTGGTTTAGCTCATTCATTAATTAATAAAATAATTGCATTTAGCCATTACCTGTTTGTTTACGAGAGAGCACCCCCGATTTATTTCATAATTGATAGGCTGTTCGTTTATACCGGTAACATCTCCTAGTAATGTTCGCTCTGCAATATTGAATGTGTGCCTTCTGTGGGTTTAAAAAAAGCACAATACACAGGGGCGGATCCAGAAATTTTGCAGCCGGGGTCCTAAAAACCTGTACAGAGCAAGCTGGTTGCGAGCGCCTTACTGGCGCGAAGCTTAACTAGAGGGGTCCGGCGGCATACCCCCCCCCCCCCCCCCCAATTTTTAAAGTTGAGCATGCAAGATTGTGAAATCTGAAACATTCTGGGGACAAAAAAAATTGAACAGTCAAATAATTGTACAAACACACTGAGGTATCAAGTCGAAAATATAATGCACTGATACTTGGCGTAATCAAGTTCCCTCATTTTTCTTCATTATATAGTTTATAATATAATATGATGTATTTAATATATCCACCATATTTACTGAGTTCTTCGGCATGGTCCCAGGAGTGCCTCCTGACATTCCATTCACACAACACTAGAAAATAATATCAGCAGGAAACGACACTCCACATGTCACTCTCAAAGTGGATGGAAATGTAGTTTGTAGGAGTGCTACGCAAACCTATTCTCTGGGTAGTGATACTTCGCATCCCTAACTTTCAACTAATTCTTCAGTTTGGGTTCTTGTTTGTTCATTTTCGGATCTCCATCGATTACTATGTTGGTCGAAAGGGATTGCAATGGTTTTTCACACCTTCTTCGAAAATGTCAGCCAGGTTCTATTTATACTTCGTAGAAGTGTTACTTGGTTTGGTATCTACCGAGATTGTCCAAATGACCATGCTTCAGTGATTTCTTCTTCTTCTTCTTCTTCTTCTTCTTCTTCTTCTTCTTCTTCTTCTTCTTCTTCTTCTTCTTCTTCTTCTTCTTCTTCTTCTTCTTCTTCTTCTTCTTCTTCTTCTTCTTCTTCTTCTTCTTCTTCTTCTTCTTCTTCTTCTCCTTCTCCTTCTCCTTCTCCTTCTCCTTCTCCTTCTCCTTCTCCTTCTCCTTCTTCTTCTTCTTCTTCTTCTTCTTCTTCTTTTTTATTTTATTTTTTGGGGGGGGGGGATAATTTGTTTAGACCGTTCAATTGCTTTGAAATTGCATAAGGACTCTTCTGGGGACCCCTAGATATTATTTTTTTCAACAGGTGGTGCTATGATTCCTTTTCCATTTTTAAAGATTCTTTTGTGCCTTTTCGCTTTTACTGATTTCGTCTCCTAAACTGTTAAGTTGGATCCTCTTTAAACTTGCTGAAAATGTACCTGGACTTGATTTCAACCAACGTCTTCTTCACTACATGGTGGTGATGCCATTTTAGGATTTTAACAAAGTTTCAAAACAAGGATGTTGGTAAGGTTTGTGTACATGTCAGCCTTTTTGTTACAAGATGATTGGCATAGTAGCAAATCTGACACATTGGCTAATATCTCGATAAATGTGGATACTAGATCGATAGTTTCTTTTAAAACCTTACAGGAAAGTACCTATTGTTTGTTTTGCTTTTGGTGTCGTTAATTTGACCTACAGTGACATTGGAAGGCCCCCTAACATAGTGGCTAATATTTCGGTAATGGTGGATCATAGGGCTATGGGTACTTTCAAACACCAATAGGTACCTATGGGATTTCTTCTGATGTTACCTTTGACCTTGAGTGATCTTAAAATGACAAACTTGCACATATTGAGACATGTTTGAGCCCAGGACTATTCTTTTGTTTTTTGTTTTTTTTTGCTTTTTTGTTTTTATTTTGTTTTTTTTGAGGGGGGTTGGTTAGTTGGTTGGTGAAGTTTCACTCTTATTCAGCAACATGACTCCAAATTATCCTCAATCCCCTGATTGTTATACACTTGTCACCCCGTTACCCAGGTGGTACAGTTGGGTACCTTCTGTTTTCATCTATAATTATACCGTACAATCACAAATTTTCACGAGGAATAAATATTCCCGAATGTTTCCCAGGAAATCCAGTTAGAAAATATTAAACTCGGGAAAACTGTAGCACCTTGAATGCGGAATGAAAACCTGATTCTTATCGGGAAAACAAAACTCGTGAAATTATGATTTGGAGTGTATTCGGGAAGTTTCGTGGCCGGGAATATAATTGATTATACAGTATGTAGCGTGAAGAATAACCAAATGACAACAGTGTCTTAACCAAATGTTGATTTCGTGAGCAAGCGGGCAGAAATTAAAATCAAGTCATCGCATGTCTGTTTGATGCCTGACCTGCTCACGGGTAGAGTTTGGAATTGGAAACATTATCTCTCAAATATTATTTTCACTAAAAAGCAAATAGATTGGAATAGTCAATGATGCCACTTAAAAGTATTTGAAAAATGTGTCATGCATAGCGTGTATTATCAGTGAGTGTACAAACAACTCTCTTGATTGTTGTAACGATATCCGTACATCTGCATATGGTGCATATACACTAAGGTTGCACAAATCTCTAACTTGATATCGGTAAATATTTACAATTGACGTCATATATAATTGTTAATTTCCTCCGGAGTTCACATAGAACTCATTTAAGGTTTTCTTTACTCTCCACAACACACACACACACACACACACACACACACACACACACACACACACACACACACACATGTGTATATATATATATATATGTGTGTGTGTGTGTGTGTGTGTGTGTGTGTGTCTGTCTGTCTGTCTTCTCGGTCAACAGCCATTTTAAGGGCGAAAGAAGGGGACAGCCTAGCCTTGTTCAGAAGCAAGCATGCGAGTGGTTAAAAGTTTGGGGCTGATTTCCTTGCATGGCCACTCTGTATGGATCAACAAAACGCTCTGAAATAAAAAAAATGTTAAAATATTTCAGCTGGTACACACCTTCATAGAGAAATCAAGACGCTTTGAGCCACCCTAAATATTGAAGGCTTATCATACTTTCATATGTAATTAAAGGGCAAGAAACACAGAAACCCTGTCTATCTTGTCAGTTTGGGGTCCAACCCCTTTTCATGTATGCATACGACATTTGTCTACACATGTAGAATTGTCTCCTGTTCATTGCTATCCTCTGTTATCTCGATGTGTAAGAGGGGTTCATATTCCGGCAAACCTGTTCCCTGATTCTTAAAATACGTTTAAACCAAACCAACCTAATCTGGATCTAGTCTAGTTAACATTTTGTGAAACAGATTGAGCTTGAACTATTGTCGTGTCTAAAAGAAAGTGGATCAACAACCTTTTTCTCATAAGTGATGGCGTGGAGTGTGCCTTCCAGCAGCGATGCTTATACGCTCCATTTCTCTTTTTAATGTACTGCGCATTGATTTTGCCACGTTTGTTGAAACTGTTGAGGTATCGAAACCGAAACCATTTTCAGAAATCGAGCACGTGTCAATGCAAATAAATTTTTAGAGGTCTTGTATTGATCACATTGTTGCACCTTGACCTGTTTCGCATAGAAGTGATAGCGTGGAGTGTGCCTCCAGCACCAATGCATATACGCTTTTTCGCACCTTGACCCGTACAGGCCCAGGCCCGTAGCCAGCATGAGGCAGACAAGGCAGTAGCCTCGTCCAGAATTTTCCTCCCCCCCTCTCCCCGGCATTACTCATTCGGTCTTATTAATCCAACTGTTTCCCCTGCATGGTACTGAAATCTTATCAAACTGAAATGTGAGGGTATTGTATCTGCAGCCTGTGTGATAAAGCAAGATGAGAGGCCTGATTATGTGGCGATGAAGTATCAGTCTTCACGTTCCTCAAACGAACGTCTGGTCGCCTGTGCACATACTGTGGTTATTTAGATACGGCTTTTTGACATCCACATGAGTGGTACATGGATAATTTTACAGAGACTAGGCGTGTCGGGTGTAATCCTGGGGTATAATCAACTTGTCTTGTGAACAGAGGGAAATACAAGGAAATGCACGCTTTATTTTATGTTCACAATTACGGTAAATAAAAATTCCCTCTTTCTTAAGACCGTACCCTACCCAGCCCTTCAACAACAATCACTGCTCAAGTGTGTATATGTGTATGTCATTTGGTGTTGGGCAAGTGGGTGCATCAGCAGCGCGGATCCAGGGGGGTGCGGGTGGTGGTGCTGTCCAGACCCCTCCCTGCTCTTGCCTTTTTTTTTAAATGCCCTGTAGTATAGATGCCGAAAATGCCGTCTGAATCAAATCAGCTGACAATTTGTCCTTAGCTTGTGTATACGCGGCCGACCGCGCTCTACTGCATTGATGCGTGTCATGCAGTTAGAGACGGCCAGCTATCGCCAGGGCGTAACAGTGGAAGCCTGGCAAGCGTGACTGACTTCGAATGAATATGGGCATATAATTTGAAATGTAAGTTGTTAGATGTACTTATTAATCATAAAGGATAATCATAACGATAGGCCTACGCACACCTACTGTAGTACATGCCGATATGGTTAACTTTAGTGAAGCACTGAATGAAACCATTGACACACCGGTAATAAAGCCATCGTAATAACTGGGCTTTTATAGGCTAATATATAGGCATACGCAGTGGAAAACTTGTGTCAGCTTTTGTATTCATGTATTACTAATCCTATAGTTAGGCCTATAGGCGAGCTATGCCGTCTGAAGCCGCGGTAGTCTGTTTTGCGTTAAAATTCTGGACTTTGTCACACATGTCAGGGGCAAAGAGAAAAATCACTTTGGCCTATTTAAAAATCTGAAGGACGTCTCCTTGCGTAAAGTAGTTTCTCCTTCTTTTTTAAGACCTTGTAAATCCATAGGCAATGTCATGATCAGATCATGATTCATAAACTGATCATTATATTGCTTATGAATTTACTTCGAACTAGTTTCTAAATTTCGATTAATATATATATATATAAAATGTGACGGTAATGGGCCAATTACCGTCTGGTAGGGTCGAGTGAGCTTTAAATGTTTCAGGAAAAATCATGCAGCACTCTGGATCACGAAATCACATTCACACAAGAACTGACTTCCTGTCAATTTTGCGATTCAAATTGATATAATAAGTTTATTGCTGGTAAGCTACACCAAGAAATCCAACTGTTGTAGTGTAGGGCTTCAACTGTTAAAAATCTACCACAGGGTCCCTTGGGAGCCTCTTTGGCTTTGCTTCATATGGGTGCTAAACCTAGGACCTGTAAGTCACAGGAAGCGTCAACACATCAAAACTACCCATCAAACACGTCCAACACCCAGGATCTATATGCTATGGATAACCACGGGAAGCCACGGGGTTCCACGGGAGGCCTCAATGAGTCAACAGTACACATCAAATAGGTTCTACACCTAGGGTCCGTATGTTACGGGAAACCACGGGAAGCCACAGGATTCTTCGGGTAGTCACGGGTTCCATGGGAAGCCTAAACACATCAACAGTACACATCAAATAGCTCCTACACCTAGGATCTGTATGCTACGGGAAACCACGGGAAGCCACAGGGTTCCACAGGTAGTCACGGGCTTCTACGGGAAGCCTTAACACATCAACAGTACACATCAAATAGGTCCTACACCTAGGATCTGTATACTACGGAAAAACTACGGGAAGCTACGGGGTGCATAAAAAGAGATCAGGTGACAGTAAGATATGCAAATTTGGTATATATATATATATATATATATATATATATATATATATATATATATATATATATATATATATATATATGTATGTGTGTGTGTGTGTGTGTGTAGGTACTTTCTAACTATGAAAGAAGTTTGAGTTCAAAGAGAAAGGTCAAGTTCAACGTCAAATACTGTGGCCTTAAGCTTCGATTGGAACCATTTCAGATGATAGTCTTATATGACAAAAGTATCAACATTATTATTTCCAACAATCCATACACACTTGAATAAACAATATTACAGAGTAGAGTTCATTGAATATAGTCTCAAGTACACAGACTTAAGTTTGTAAGGTAATTTAGCCCCAGGTTACGGTTAAATATGTAATTTGGGTAAATCTGGAAATGGTTACGCTACTTGGGCAGTCAACAAAGCTAAACTGTTTTGTGTAATGTGTATGCATCACTTTTGATTCATACCAACAGTTATGTACTAGATTTATGCTGGTGGCATTCCTTTAAAAGTAGGGACAAGAAAATTGCAACGTATATTCATGATGTATTTCCCTGTGGGACCGACAGCTGCACAGCTAAAACTAACGATGCATATTAAAAGTACTTCAGACCATGTGAGCAATATATTTTGTGTTCCAGATGGGCCACAGCCACTATGATGTCCTCGCCACGGAAAATTAATGGCCATGCCTATCAGATCAATTAGCATCAGTAAACCTTAGGGAATAGATCAGTGATCTTGTCTATACCCAGCTGGCCTTTGAAGTACTCTTAGTAAGACTGGTGGAAGTATGAAAACAGCATGTTGATCGTCGCTTCAAAAAATGTTTTCATATTTGACAAAATAAAATTCATAATCATTTGTTGTTGTTGTTGTTTTTTTGTTTTTGTTTTTGTTTTTTTTCTGTATGCTCATGGGTAATCATAGCCAAACCTCTTCTAATTCCTCTCTCAACTATCTGATTTATGTCTATGTCTAACAGTTGATCATGTGACAAAAAGCCATTTAAGAATGACATCCCAAACCAGCCCTGAAGTTGTAAAATAATGAGCTGCATCTAACCAGTTAATGATAGTATGTTGAAAAAATTCGTACGCGTCACATAACAAAGGACATCCGTCAATAAGTATAGATTGTGATGTTCTCCCAATACAGTTCTTTCAAGTGAAACACTGTCCACACTCTCTGTGTATGAGCATAAGTCTCTTCACTAATACCTTGTCCAGCACGTTTACTGTAAAATACATCAAGTTCTGAATATGCCCTGGAATAATGAATTTGGAGCAGGAATTTTCTGTGTTGTCCTGTGCAGCATCATAAACACACAGTCCAACATGTCTCTTCTCCTCTTACCTTTGACGTAAGCAGGCCTGTGTAAAACAATCATCAATGTCTGTGTGCGTCAGATCAAAATTAAAACTGCCAGGGTCGAATAACGTCTTAGTATTTTGCTTTACATATAACTGCCCATGTCTACTTGTAAAATTTTACCTTTTGTTCAGAATCTTTGAAACTGCCAGAAAAAGTACTTCTGGTATACTTGTGGAAAAATATTCAAATAGGATTTTTATCAGTTTACTTTCATGTGTTTTTTTTTTCTTTTTTATTTCTATTATCTTATCAGACTTGTAAAACACATTTAAACGTAAATCTTCAATTTAATATGATAATTTTACATCTTCAGCAGATTTTTTATGCAAATTTGGTATTATGTGGCAAACTTTGTCATAATTGCATAAGTATGTGCACAAATACTTCTTTCGATACTTTATACATAATTTTGAAGTACGTGTCCTGTCTTAATATACATAGACATAATGCTATTGAAATGAACTTGTCACATATTAGTGAAACCACAATTTGGTTGTACAAGAGGTCCTAAATTTGCCCAAGACATGTCCCTAACTGGGGAAAAGGTCGAACTAAATGAAGACTTGGGGGTTACGTTTTCGTTTAACTAGGCGTCTTTTGAGAATCAGCCCCTCGAACAAAGCTCTAATTAAAAGAAGTACATATTATATACAATTCTCACTAAAATTAAATTCAGTGTCACGTTCAGAACAGTATCGTAATTCTTTCTGATCAATTATTACATAATACCATTAATCGACGGCTGGTAATTTGTATTTATAAAAGAATTAAGCCACTATCTTTTTAGTTATTTGCTACCGGAAAGTTAGCCCTGCACGAGCTTGATAAACTAACCATCTATGTACATGTTTTAAGTCGTAACCGTCATCAAGCGATAGCATAAATTTCGTTTATTTCATTATAACAAAATATAAACCATAATCCCGAAACGGATGTCTGTCTCAGCGTATGTGATCAATGTCCTCTGACGCATTTTTAATGTAATTTCAAGTTAAGGTGCAATTCAACAACTCTATTCTGGGTTCACTGCCATCACTGCATCAAGCATATAGACCCGAGGTGCCCCAAATAAAACATTCATTTTAAGCTGTGTGATCATAGTGACATTAGCAGAGTGGGCCTTTGGGACTCGTCCAATCCATAATAGCCGTTAGCAAAATGAACGACTTGGCAGAAATTATGTATTAGATATACCTTTTCATCCAAGATGTAACACGATACTCAGTATGTTTAAATTTGATGTTAATTCCTGATTTTGATATATTTTCAGTGTTTCAAGTGAAGACTCGTTGTGTTATGATTGAATGATCTGCAGGCACACTGCAAAATGAACGACTTGGCCGAAATTATGTATTAGATATACCTTTTCATCCAAGATGTAACACGATACTCAGTATGTTTAAATTTGATGTCAATTCCTGATTTTGATATATTTTCAGTGTTTCAAGTGAAGACTCGTTGCGTTGTGATTGGATGATCTGCAGGTGCACTGTTAATATATTCATCAATATCCGAGGATCATTACACAAAGGAAATATTATTTTCTTGTGCAACTGGAAGCAATCAGTGTACTTATTATCCAGCATTGGCACTTAGAAACAAAATGTCCAAACTCGTTACCTTTCAGCTGCCTCCTGAACCATAAGAGTATAAACGATCCCTATATTGAAAGACGGGTATGCTTCAACATGTCAGCTTAGAATAATCTAGGTTAGGTGTTCAGGACATTTGGTATGTAGTCTTTTCCAGTATTGTTCCAATTGTTTAATAAGCAACTGTTTTTGAGTTTCTGGATTTTATGAGACAGGTGGTATTTCGTGCCCTGATAAATGATGGATATATACTAACACATGCGGTGTATCCAACAAATACAAGTTTATGAGCTAAAATTAACCCCTTGATTGAATAATGAGTCGGCCCTGCGCAAATTTAAAACATTTCTGATTATTTCCCACATATATGCACACAATGCAAACAATGTGGATTTCTGGGTACGGCAAAAGTTGTTGCATAATTGTAAAGTTATACTGAATATCTCATATTACCACGCTCCATCAGTTTGCGGTCTTCTAGAAAGCATTTGAACGACGTTTTGTACCATCTTTCTTCCTGCTCTGAAATTCCACTGCAAATAGCTCAATAAAGGGTCACGTATTAAAGGTGGATAAAAGTGACAGCATTATTGGAAATAAAGAAAAACTACAGATCAGTTTATGAAAATTGAATAGACATGAAGTAATTAATACGAAGAAAACATGGGAAAGGCAGAATGTCTGGATACACGACAATCAAGCACTGATCATGCCAAGCATGGAGAATACATCTATAAGCGGCACTTTGTTGAGCGAGGTGCATGTAGAAAACATCGTTTTGATATTAGTTGTGAACCGGTATTCGATTCCCATGATTGATTTGCCCACTTGAACCGCCTGAAAGTGCATTCATGCATGCAAGGCTTATATGAAATGAACGTCTGAAAAAAGGTGCATAACAAACTTACTGAAGAAAGTAAAATTACCTCAGCTTTTATAGAGTCTTTAAAGCTAAGACATTTTGACTTCCTTCACCGGGTTTGTAACGCAACTTTTTCAGACAGTCATTTCATATAGGCCTTGCAAGCATGAACGCGCTTTTATACGGTTCAAATAAGCTTCTTTTACTTTTGGCAGGGAATTACAACAAATGTAAAGTTTTGATTTATATGACGTTCACAGTGGGTCCAAATGTCCATATGGTGACACATCAAGATGCTTGACTAAGTTCACAGGTCTTTATTCAATAAAAATTGCATGATTATGGAATGCTGTGACTACATTAAAAGAGGAGACATTTATTGACTGTGGAATGACCTTTAAAATAACATTGATAGGTTCACATTCTGTTTCATGGTGATTATATACATTCAACTCTTCGGTACCTTTGTAAGTTGAAATAAATAAATGAATAAATAAATAATACAAATAGGGTGGTGTTATCGATATTTCACATTACTTTCCCATCACTGTCTTACCGATTTAAATTTTGAAATTTATGACCAAGAAATTTGTGGAAAAAAATAAGAAAGACGTGAAGAATTTTCGCCAATTCAGTTGGTGCCTTTTCAAAATATCACTGTTAAACCATAAGATTGGGATAAGTGATACTGATTTATCCAATTGCAGCACCGACTTTGGATTTTTGAAAATTTCATACGAAGGTGGCTTTCTTAAAAATCATTATTTCAAATTGTCTTTGCTGACGCTTCTATTCCCTTTTTATTAAGGGTGTCTGGTAAAGTAGACACAATATTCATAATTTTCAAGTTGCAGCCTAACATTTTTTCGGAGTTTTCCAAATCTACTTTTTATGCTGCGTTTATGGTTTTCTTTTGTTCGATCATTCTAATGTCAAGTGAAGAATGTTCATTTATACACAATATCCAACCCCATGACACATGTCATGCAGATATTGCACGACAGCCACAGGTTATCCTGGAAAGAAGACACGTCTACCACAGATTGACAAGCCTGCTTCAATGCGTCAACTGCAAATTTGGCAGAAGCTGACATTATGTACGTCATTAGAGTCAAAGGATGTTAGCTGACCAGTACGAGTTGAAAAGTGGGCAAAGCTGATGCAGTCAGTCGCTGTAGGTAAAAATGAATATCATTTTTGTTGTTGTTCATAGGTAACATGTACAGGTATTCAGCCAGTATTTTGGTAAATATCAGCCTTTTTTTACTTTGGATATCAGCTTTGTTATCCGATGAAAGTACCTCGTAAAATACATGTCCATCGCAAATTTTTGAATTTAATTGCTTATCAACAAGCATCCACTATCCTTTATTTTCCAATTTGGGAGTCCGTTTCAACATGAAAAACAGAAGCACATTTACAAATGTTTTTATAAGCGTGGTGATGAGAAATAGGTGTGTGATATCCATTGGACCAGATTAACATCTCATACGGTCGCTCAACTGTCAGAAGCTGACTGGGCCTTAACGGATAAGAATAAACGATGCGAGTGGGTGGTGCTTAGATTCTATGTCACAATGCCATACTGGATAGCAGTGCACTGCTTTAGGTATTCCAATTCTTCATCCTCGCTGTGTGAAGTTTGAAAATACCCGTGCCACCCATGGTATATGCTTGGCAAAATGTACATCAATTTGATACTCCTGGTCTGAGATCTTTTTAACCAAAATCCGTTTAACTGTGTCTTCGCTCATACAACCTGGTGTCTTGCTGATGTACAGTAATGGACACCGTAAAGTGTTGTGAAGAAATGCTTACGAATAGCGAGTATACATATCATCAAGCTTTTAGTGATTCACTGGATTGCTTATGGACAAGATATTGATTTATTTCAACGAAGAGAGCTTTACTCAACTCATTACATAAACACACACACACACGTATATGTATGTATGTATGTATGTATGTATGTATATATATATATATATATATATATATATATATATATATATATATATATATATATATATATATATATATATATATATATATATTTATATAAAGGTAGGTACGTAGGCAGACAGGTAGGTGGGTAGGCAGGCAGGTAGGTAGGTAGATAGGAAATCAAACGCACTTTATTCAAGTTCAATTGTATAAAAACACACAAGTGACATTTCGTTGCATACACAAACACAAATACAATTGCATTTATATACATATATTGCGCATGAGCAGAAAAACTATATGCAGAAGTTAAATCACATCTCTATGGAGAAACGCGAAATCTTGGGAATTATAACTCTCACGAAGGACTAATTTGTTCAGGATATGTGTGAAGTTATTGCAGCAATACTGAGCCAAGAAATTTGAAGATCTGTGAATGATAAGAAGCCTTGCAAGTAAGTTTGACGTTGGTACTATTCCCGCCATAGTAGTTTAACACAAAGGACGATGTCACAACCTGGAGCTGACAAACTATCCCCTAATAACGGAGGTACAGAGAAAGAGCCAGCTGTAAGAAGTGAACTGTCAAAGGCAGAAGCAAGAAATAGTACGAACGGAAGCTTTATTTCGGTTGTATCTTCGTCTGTCTTTAAGCTGAAGGACAAAATAGTGAACTCAATAGGAAAGAGAATCAATGCCAACTCAGACAATACAGAAGTTAATGACAGCCATGGTACCGGCAAAAGGTCAAGTAGTGCAAACACAGAAAGACAAAATCAGTCTGTCAATGCAAGTTTCGAAAATCAGAAACAGGATCATGATTCCATTACCCAAGTAAAAGAACAGAATCTGAAAACCTCTAAGCCCTCAAATGCAGAAAATGATATAAGTATTCCACACGAACTAAAACGCACCCCTAAAAAGTCAAGGAATAAAAAAGTGCGTCAAAGCGCAAGGCTAAAAAGTAAGGCCACTGTTGCCATGCAACAAGGGAAGGAAAAACGTGAGAAGCCCGTAAAGAAAAGGCACAACAAAGAAAGGCCAATCCCTCCGTCGCACAAAACTAAGCTGTCAACAAATGAAAAAGAAAAGGTGGAAGTCCATAACGTAGAAAAGTGTCAAAAATTGTGTATAGAACAATGCCTATATGATGGTAAGGAACATGGAGTTACGTTCAGGTGCATTCTTTGTGCTGTGTGGTGCCATTTAGAATGTTGTGGAGAAAAAGATGATAATTCTGCTAGGACTTGCCTACAATGCCAAAAACTTCCACAGTTTGTCGGTGAGATACGGGATAGTGTGCGTACTTTGCAAAAAACAAACATGGAGCTTATTAAACAATTGGTAGATAAACAAGCTGAATGTGACAGACTGCAGGAGGAACTTAGGAACGTGTATGTACTTGCTGGTACAGGACAATATGGTCTGCCCGACAGGCCACGCGAAAAAAGCAAACAAGCCGTGGGAAACAATCCTTCTGACCACAACGAGGAAAACAATAGGTCTGTAATTACACCCTCGCACTGTGACACCAACAGTTCGGGATTGCCTGACTGGAATGTATCAACAGTCACACAGGCAAGCCAGAGAGCTAGCACTCCTGTGATCGATCGAGAGCAGCCTTTCACCCAAGGAAGTACAAAGAAAATAAAAATCATTGGCGACTCATTCTCGAAATGTATTAAACCCAGTAAGCTGAAAACCACACCCAACACTATTGTGAAGGTAGACATGGATAAAGTGGGGCAGCGCCCTCTTCCGGCAGCCAAAACAATTGAGGCAGCTACTAACAAAGTTCAGGCCCTTGCAGGTGATGAAAATCCTGACCTTCTTGTAATACATACTGGTACAAATAACCTGAGTAACAGACCGGCTGATTCTGCCATATTGCAGCTGAGGAGACTGGAAGATAATTTAAAATTCGCACCAGTGAAACAAGTTGCTCTGTCAAGCGTATGTTACAGACGAGACAAGTCTATGAAAAATAGGACCCGGCTAGTAAATACTGCCATACTCATGATATGTTCGCGCAATAACTGGCTGTATATTGACAATGACAATATTGGCAATGAGTGTCTGGCAAAGGATGGTTTACATCTGAACAATAAAGGTGTGGAGATGTTTCACAAGAACATCCGTAAGTGCATTAATAATGCGCTGGCTGGAGACTAGGAAGTCACGGGCCCCGCCGCCCTTCAGGTGAATGACCGCAGTAAACGCTCTAAACCTAGTGTAAGAGATCTACTTCAGGTCAATACATGTATGGATAAAAGTAACGAGCCAAAAAAAGACAAAGGCTGTTCCAAAGAGAAATATTTTACACGAGAATTCCTGTCACTTGTAAGTTGGAATATGAATGGAGTTGGGAAAAAACTACTAAACGGGAATGACGCATCAGATCCCACTTACCCCATGTTTCAGAAAGTTCAGGATAGGTTGTTATCACATGATATAATAGCCTTTCAGGAAACCTTCTTTTCAACTGAGGTCGAAATGCGAGAAAAACTTGACCCCATCCTTTGCAAATTTGATGTTTTCTCGTCTCTTAGAACAAGCAAACATAAAAAAGCAAAAAGGGGGTCTGGTGGTGTCGTCCTACTCTGTAAAAAATCATTACGTAAAGGTATAAGTTTGGTAGATAAAAGCCATGAGGATTTTTTATGGATAAAGTTAGACAAGGTTTATTTTGGTTTGTTGAATGATATCTTCCTTGGATGCGTGTATATCCCGCCGAATCCGCAAAAGTCTGACCAATATTTAAAAATATTGCAAACGCAAGTAACCAGGTATAGTGCCAAAGGTTCTGTAGTATTAATGGGTGACTTAAATGCCAGAACTGGCAACAACCAAGACTTCATCGAACTTGATCATAATGATTATGTCCCATTACCGGATGATTACGATCCAGACTGGGCTGTAATTCGCCAGTCACAGGATGATGGGGTAAATTCACTAGGTGAAGCCTTGATTAAATTGTGCGTAAGCTCAGGTTTAAGGATGCTAAATGGTAGAACAATGGGTGATAAAGAAGGTAAACTGACTTGCCATAAGGTTAATGGTTCAAGTGTGGTCGTCTATGTTATCGTCCACAAGTCCTTGTTGGATAAGGTTATGAGTTTCGAGGTTGGTGATTTTCAGGACCTTTTCAGTGACCATTGCCCACTTTTAACAAAACTATCATGTAGATACAATCAGATGTGTAAGTCGCATAACAGTGGCCCCACACTCAGAAATCGTCCAGTGATCTTATGGAATAATGAGGCTGCCGTAAAATTTAAATCTGAACTTCAATCTAATTTCTATATGCAGCGTATTAATAGATTAAAAGGATCATTTACTCTACAAGAGAGTGACATAGATAACTATTTGGAAACCTTAAATGATATTTTCATCGATGCTGCGAAGGCAAGTCTGAAGATGGTGACAAAACGAGTACGCAAGAAACCAAGACCTAAGAGAAACACTCCATGGTTCCAGCAAAGCTGTAACGATGCAAAACAAAATGTGAAACACTTCAAAAAACTGTATCATGAGTATCCGAAGGACCCGTATATTAGAGGGTTGTATTTTAAAAAATCAAAGGAATTCAAAAGACTTGTTCGATCATGTAGGCGCCAGTATAAAGCCGCCCTGATGGCAGAGGTCGAGAGAGGTCATGATAAGAAAGATAAGATATTTTGGAAGAAAGTGAACATGTTGTTAGGGAAGAAAAATACTAATGATATAAACTATATTTCTGACAACGAGTGGCTTTCACATTTCGAAAATCTATTCAATGTGGATATGTGTAAGAACAGTAAAGATGTAGATCCTGAAGTGTATGATTTGCTTACCAAACTGAGCGATAAATCCGTAAGTACAGGTCACTCATTGAACAAGCCTTTTGAACTACATGAATTAAGAACAGCAGTAGAAGCCCTTAAAAATGGTAAAGAGCCTGGACCTGACGGTATCAAGAATGAAATGTTGAAGGTAATCTGTGGAATTATACCCGATATTATCTTACAGTTATATAACTCTGTTCTTGCAACCAGACACTACCCGTCACTATGGAAACAGTGTTTAATCTTACCTATTTATAAAAAAGGTCCGAAAGACATACCCTCCAACTATAGGGCTATTTCTTTACAAAATACATTTAGTAAATTATTTGCTTCTATGATAAAAAAGCGTATGTATTCGTTTTTGAAAGATTCAGATTTTTTCTACGAGGGTCAGTCTGGTTTCATCGATGGACGACAAACTACAGACAATGTATTCATGATTAAAAATATTGTCGATAAGTACTTTGTGCAGAAAAAACGAGTTTTTACAGCGTTCGTCGACTTCAGACGAGCTTTTGATACGATTCCAAGGGAAAAATTATATTATAAATTGCATATGGCAGGCCTCCCCTTGGAATATATACAACTGGTGTCACACATGTATGAAAATACGATGGTGTCCATTAAGTTAACTGATGGTGAAACACAATTTTTTCCTAGTACTATTGGTCTGAAACAAGGATGCCCATTAAGTCCACTTCTGTTCAATATCTATATCAATGACTTTGAAGTGTGTATTAATAAGGACAAGCTATATGGAGTTAATATAGGAGACAGAAAAATAAGCTCACTGTTATTCGCTGACGATGTCATGCTGTTATCAGATTCTTCCTTTGGACTCCAACAACTGTTAAATAATCTTAACAGCTACTGTCTTAAATGGGAACTGGATGTAAATTTGGACAAAAGTATGGGAATGATTTTTAACAAAAAGGGTGAATCACTGGAACAAGTGTTTAAATTTAAATATGGTAGTAAAGACTTTCGCTTAGTTAACTGTGTAGAGTACCTGGGTATCATGATTAAAGCAAGTGGAGTGTTTTCTTATGCGGAAAAACACCTAGCTGACAAAGCACAAAAGGCCGCTTTCATGCTGAAACGCAGTATTGTGTCAGACAGGAATAATCTGATAACTCCTGATGTAGCTCTGACTTTATTTGATTCTTATGTTAAGCCTGTGGTGCTCTATGGATGCGAAATATGGTCTCTTGCATCCTACAAAAATTTGAAAACAGGAAAGTACTTCTGTGACCCACATACCCAAAATTTGATAAATATTCATGAATCAGAAAAGGTACAAACTGATTTTTGTAAATTCATCCTTGGAGTATCGAACAAAACTCATAACTTAGCATCTTTAGCCGAGCTGGGAAGATACCCACTCTCTATCGACATGAAAATTAAAATAATAAAATATTGGTTAAGAATTACAAACCTGGAATCGGATAACATATTGTTAAAATCTTTAAATGACATTTCTTCCTTAGACGACGCAGGCCACACAGTGTGGCTGTCAGCCGTCAGGAAAATACTTGAGCACAACGGTTTCTCTAATGTGTGGGAAAACAAAGGCAAAGATATCATACCGGATGTGTTCCTGAAAAAATTGAGAATACGCCTGCAAGATCAACACACCCAACTGTTTCACTCATCTCTGTACAACGACAATGTAATAAATGGATCAGGTGCCAAACTTAGAACATATAGAAATTTCAAGGTAAATTATGTAAAAGAAAAATATTTAAGTTGCATCAGATCTTTTAAGTATAGGAAAGCCCTTTCGAAACTACGGCTAAGTAGCCATGCATTGCGCATTGAAGTTGGTAGATACAAACACGAATTAGTTGAAGACAGAATATGTGAATTTTGTGATTCTGGCCAAATTGAGTCAGAAGAACATTTTTTACTTCACTGTTCGTTGTACAGAGATGAGAGAAACGACCTTATATCAGCTTTATCCGTCTCAGCTCTGGAATTCTCCCTAAGTCTATTTTTTTCCCCTGACTGCGAGGTGGCGGTGCCAGTCGGCAAGTGTGTATACAGTATGTTCAAGAAAAGAAAGAAAAAATCATTAGATAGGTAGTAGGATTTTAGTTGTGTGTACATAATTTTAACCATTTTTGTTTCTTCAATTGCATTTTATTTGTATATATTTTATTGTACATAATTTTGTATGCTGTAAACCCACATTGGGTACAAATAAAGCAATAAAGTATTACATCAGAGGGGGCCCCATCATACAAAAGCAGGGGGACTTCCCAAAGCATACGCATGACCATAAAGGAAACACACAAAGAGGTAACATCAGATATATAGCTGTTGGAAAAAAATATCTCCATGAGAAAAAGGTTATGGAGGTATAAGCTGCAAACTCAGTCAAGAACTAGGAAAGATGATTTGCTGCATAGCAAATCAGTGTGTGTGTGTCTTCAAAGCATATTGATATGGCAATGTACAACTATTCCATAACACAGGGGTAGAAGTTGGCATGGCGTCTCTATCTTTTCTTGCTTTGAAGTTATTTAAGATTTAAAATTTCTAATGGAGCTATTTAGCATAATTCAAATTGCTGCAACTTTTATTTTTAATTCAATAGGTGCGCAATGGTCAACAACCCCCAAGTAGAAGTTGGAATGACATCTATATATTATAGTGTTAAAGATATTCAAGATTGAAAATTTCGAATACTGCTAATTAGCATAATTTAAATTGCTACAACTTTTATTCTAGATTCATTACATGCGCAATGGTCAAAAACCCCCTAGTAGAAGTTGAAATGACATCTCTATCTATAATACTTTTGAAGATATTCAAGTTTTAACATTACAAGTGCTACTAATTAGCATAATTTAAATGGCTACAATTTTTGTTTTAGATTCATTACATGCACAATGGTCAATAACCCCCTAGTAGAAGTTAAAATGACATCTCTATCTTTAATAGTTTTGAAGATATTCAAGTTTTAAAAATTTCAAATGCTGTTAGTTAGCATAATTTAAATTGTTATAACTTTCGTTTTAAATTCATTGGATGCGCACTGGTCAATAACCCCCTAGTAGAAGTTGGAATGACATCTCTATCTATTGTACTTTTAAAGATATTCAAGATTTAAAATTTCAAATACCCCTAATTTGCATAATTTTAAACATTTTCATTCCTCTGTATAAATCGGTCAAACTCCTTGTATGGAGGTACAATCATGCCAAGTTTGGAGTTTCTATGTGTAATAGTGTCCGAGAAAAGTGTCGGACCAATTTGCTGGAAAAGAAAGAAAGAAAGAAAGAAAGAAAGAAAGAAAGAAAGAAAGAAAGAAAGAAAGAAAGAAAGAAAAGTGTGTGTTGACACACACACGTTAATGACCTCGGACTTCATTACCATGTCCAAAATATGATGAAGTATGGTGAATTATGTCTAAATCGTCCAATTTCACGACAAAAATAACTTTCTCGTGTTACCAAAGAAATGAAAATACAAGTAAATTTTACTCCCCCCCCCCCCAAATTAAACGTCCGCTGTACTGTCAATTTCTTGCTTTAAATCAAAATAATATGTTGTAGGCATAGCCTAAGATGCGAACGTCAGCATTACAAAGTATCGATAATAACGTCGGTGGATCAGGCAGCACATAGCACCTGGTCGTTAGGTCCCTCTAACGGCCATTTACTTAACCAGTCTAGAGGGGCGAGGCCGTACTACCTTGAACAAATGAACGAAATTATCTGCCGTATAACCTTTCTTTTTGTTAGACGTTGTTCCACAAATTTAAGTGTTGTTCGCAATATTTCTATATCGCCATTGAACTAGTGCCGTATCCTGTGGTAGAGGCGCAGTGCGTACGGAGAGTGATTGTTGGACTGTCGCACGACAACACCAAAATCGGAGCAGGCTTTGGCAACATGCCGTTTTGGGGCCCCTGGGAGGATAAGTGTGACCAGAACTTAGTGGAAAAGTTGCGATCTGGAAGGCCCCGAGAAGCAACCTGGTGACATCACAGTGTGCAGATAATAGTCACAAGGTGAGAAGCAACATGCGCAACAAATACTACATACTTTGGGATGATTATTTTGGTTACCCTCACACCTGTCAAGTTTTTCTATTCCGTTGGAAACCCACTTCCAGCCCCAGAAGCGTGTTTGCCAGGTCCACGTTCCATCGAGGTGTAACGATGCAAGTCGTTGAATTGTTATCATTCATTACACTCTGCCGACAACGTTTTCTGAAGCCCAGTTATGAATTATTGACATGATTTCCATAAAGGCCGGTAAGTGTGAGACTTTGGTGTAAATAAAACTGCAAAATTTACGTATGGTGCCTAGAAAACGCAATGGACGCGCCCGTGTACGCGCGCGTGCGCAGTAGAGAATGACGAAGAAAATCAACTTCTTTGGATAGATACTGAGTATTCTTCTGATTGGATAATTTACCGTTCTGTTATATCCCATATTCAAACGTGTTTATGGTAAGAGCTCGCTGACGCTCGCTATAAATTTCATCTTTCAGTTGTCTGCATACATCACATTTTCGATCTTTCAATGGCATTTTCGTGTCGTCTGCGTCTGCCGGTTACAATTTTGTTGAGATGATTAGCACTGATAGGAAATTGAGTAAGACTTGGCTGGTGTGAAATGAGTAACAGTATGTATGTATGTATGTATGTATGTATGTATGTATGTATGTATGTGTGTGTGTGTGTGTGCGTACGTTCTTACGTTTGGACGCACGTACGCTCGTGCTTTCGTTATGCAACATAATCGCCAACCATCCTGCCTTCACTATTAACCATTCCCGAAGCGCACGCAACACAAAATTTAATGTACAAATCTGCAATCTGGCGATCCTCATACCTCCAAATGCCAGGGTGGAAAACAACAGAAGCAATTTTTCCTCAAAGTTTAAGGTCACGAATTAGAAACCTTGAAGACATCTATACGTGCGTTGTGTGCAGGCTGAAAGTCGATATTACTCTCAAGAATAAGTTGTTACATCTGAAAATTGCAGTGACCAGTGTTTTTGGCTGTATGGATAGCAAAACTTTTTAGAGTGGGAAACACGTAATATGATTTAATTGATTCCATTATGTTAGAAATTGTTCACAAAATTGTATAGAAACAAAGAAAGAGCAGGGTCATGATTTGGCTATGTTTTAGGATGAGTAAGTCTCTTTGGTAATTAATTATTCTAATAGTAGGTTGGCCTTGCTCGTCAGAAGCTGTGTCTGTGTCCATATCTGGGCATCTCAGCTAGGCAATGGTGTATTATTGGTATAAACCCTTTGTGTTGCCCGGGAATTTTTAGACTGCACAGAGTCTGAGGCTTGGTAGTTGTTGTATTACTTTAGAACAATAGAGTAATTATCCTGAGAATCAGAATCTGTGTTGTTTTCATCTTTAACACTTTTGTGGTTTTGCAAGGTGAGTGGAAGTTAATTAGGTGTGGATTTTCTATTTTCTGCCTCTTCTATTTGTCTGTTTATGAAGATTGAGTGTTCTGTGTGTCGGCATTGGGTGTGAAGTTGTGAAGTGGTTACATACATATGTTGTACTAATGGTCTTTCTCGGTAAATGAATTCCCGTCTGATTAACGATGTCAAAGCATCGGTACACAGTTATACCACCAGACGTGACCCAACTTTTTCATTCATTGAAGATCGAATGGAACGGTATGAACGGTATGCTGTCAACAGTGGCCTCTGGTGGCCTGAAGCAGAACGAGACTGGAAAAATTATAGTGGAGAGCTCTCTATTTCAGTGAAATAAAAAGTATATAAATTCGGCTCTGCTAATCACTGGGTGGTAAATAAAAAGGATATAAAATTAGTCCTGACTGTGACTTTGTGCTAAATGAGTAGCATGTAAATATTGTCATGGCGATATATTGATGATAAACCAATAGGCTAAAAACACAATTCTGACAATGACTTAATGCTATCAACAGAAAAGACCAGCCTTTTAGGAGGAAAAAAAGCCACAAGTATGAAGTTATATAGTTAGATATTCTGACTGATATTCCTCATACTGTCACGAATATTTGTAGCAAAACTGGTTTTGCTCCTAATGCCCACATTATGTTTAAATACATTCATAATTGTCCAATCTCATATTGCCTATTCTGCAACGCTCAATAACGGTACTCTTTACAAGCACACATCCCCAGAGCAAGTATCAATTTTCAATTATTTGCACAGTGGGGACATAAGGTACAATGTAAGACCTGGATACAATTTGTCTTTAATTCGGGCACAAACTAATTTATATGTATCTTTGTTTCCTTCCGCTGCTCGTCTCTTGAACCATTTGTCACCTGCCACTTGTCATGCCGAGTTTCTAGACCCATTCAAAATCAAATTACATCAAAATAAGCCTAAAGTGAATCCACTCTTTTACATTGGGTCTAGAAAAGTCACAGTTTTACATGGCCGTTTATGTATGAAGTATAGTATGCTAAAAAAAAATTATTTAAAATTGGTCTCGCTGTCTCCCCCTGGTGTTTCTGTGGTGCTGCAAATGAGCATGTTTTTCATTATTTTTTCAAATGTGGAAATTTTATAGTGGAACGAGATAGATTGCAAAATAGCGTAATTCCGTTTGCTCCATTTACGGTGCAAACTTTATCATGTGGCTCCAAAATTTGTACTTTTCAAGAAAACGAAAGCATTTTCTACGCTGTACAATCTTACATCATATTCATGGGCAGGCCTGGAGCTGTTGCTTTAATTTTTTCAACAAACATTCGTAATGATTGGTGGTGAAACAGTGCTTGTTTTTGTTGTTGTTAATGATGGCATACCCCCCATTATCTTTCCCTGTCGGTGACGTCATATCCTGTGAACAGTTCTTATGTGGCATTGCCGTTCTATCTGTCTGTGTGCAGTGTTGTGCATTCTGACAGTGGTGTTGTTTTGTTGTATCTGGTCTTCTCTTCCTCTTTGTTTTGCGAAAGGAGTTCATACAGTACTCCGCCCTCTTTTCTACTCGCCTTTAAAAAAATAAATATGTTTAAACCAAAGTGTGGACAAGACCAATTAGATATGTCAAAGGTATCTCCAGTTTAAAATATCATTGATTGACATTACCGCTTGCTGAGTCATTCTTCACATTCTAACTTTTCTTGGGGCTTAATAAAGTCGAGGCAGAACACACAAAGGGCAGTATGTGGCCTGGCAAAAACAGACTAGGGATTATCCTTGCTAAACTCAAATGAGAGCTAAAGGAAGGATATGAAGTTAAACAGTGAAGGACAGACTGTAGCACTGGTGCTGGTGCCCAAATGGAATTGAGATCAAAATTAAACAAAGAGGATAGTAAGACAGATGATGAGGTGCAGTTTGGTATGGATGAGGAAACGGCTGACCATGGACATGGTAGGGACAGTTTCTGAACTGTTTGTTCAACCTTTTATTGCAGTCTGCCTTTCACATGATCTAGTGGCTCCTGGCCACAGACATAGTGGTGATATTGACTTTTTTGTCTATTATTTTAGTTCACTACATATTATAGATGCACCATGTCTATTATATGACCATCCATGAATCTAACCAATAATTTTTCTACCTTAAAGGCCCTCTTGATTGACCATGTTCAAATTTGATACATGGGTGACTCATGGGTTGTTCTCACCATACGTGCCCTTTAAAAAATTGGATGTGAAAATAATAATTTAGAAATTCTACGACTGTTACAACGTATCACATAATTATCAAAAGAATGTCACAGTGACAACGCCGGTCTGGGGTGTTGTTACAAAGTAACATTGTAACAAAATTTTAGTGTATATAACCATCTTGATTCAATTGATGAAAAAAAAAAAAAAAAGGGGTGGAAAACATGGACAAACAAGGACTGATCTTGTTCCATTCCCAGGTCTAGGGTTGAACAGTCTATAACAGTTTGAGTTAGCTGGCCACGGTAATGTGTATGTCCAACTGTATATTGCGAGGTGTTTAATCCCATAACCAGATAACACTTGTTTGGATAGCTACCACATTCACGCCTCATCTACACAGCTGCCAAGACTAGTGGGCACCTAGTCCTTCATCTTTTTCAGTCATGTGCCACTGTTTGTGAGAGTCCACGGCCACCTCCCAATACTCAGGTGTACAAAATTCTCATTCTCATTGTACCTTGGTCGTTAATGTGGAACCAGAAAATAAGTCAGTCACAGGAAAATATTTACCATTGTTACACAATGGATACCGATCTGAAATAAAGGATATCATAAACACGTGTACTGATGACAATATATAGGAAAACGTAAATTACTGCCCTCCACTGGTCACGAGGTTACTGCCGGGTAGGATTTCTGATTTTGAAAGCTATTCATAAATGCAAACTTTATTTAATCATCCATAGACCACACACATGGGAAGGGAAAATTAATTGTTTGTTTAGACTTTTATATGCCGCAGGCATAGGCCGCAGCTGTTTCCGTAAATGCTAAAATCTGAAACACTACACGACCTGGCCCATCCTGACACAAATTCCAATCTATTTCATTCAAGCTTGTTCTTGTTAAATGAAATCTAGTAAATTTTGATAGGAAATATTTCTTTTTCAACGAGTTATCATTGCCCAGACGGCAAGTTTGGATCGTCTGGCTGCACCACGGCCGCACTCCCTGCAGTAGTGGTGATCATGCGGGTGATCATGGTACGGTTCTGGGCGTCCCCTCATGTGTGTAAGGCTTAATGATCTTTTCCTCTGCTGCTTCAGCTTTTCTTATTAATTATTATTGATCAGACCACGTACATGGAAACTCAATTAATATATCTTCAGAATCACAATGCTCTGTTGTATCTGCCATAACTCTTGGCAAACTGAAGGCACCCTGGCTTAGAGCACATACACCATGGCCAGCGGGTTGCGTTTGGGACGTCACTAACGCTTTTGCAGATCGGGCCATGATGAGAGAAAATTCGTGCGCTTTACTGTCGGAAATGTGGCGGACTTTTGGAGCTGGAAATATACTATTCAAAAATTAAATTTAACATTTTCGTTTTCAGATATCATTTCTAACCACCCTAAACATCAACTTTCTAATATGTGGTACTAATTCAATCAAGAGGACCTTTAACCCTGAATGTTCGCAGTTTAAATGATCACCTAAAAAGAAGACAAATATTTTCTTATTTAGAGTCAGAGAAAGCAGACATAATCTTCTTACAAGAAACTTACATTGTATTGCACTAAAAGAATCATTCCTCATGTAAATGCTGGATGGAAAGGAGAGATAATACATGCGGTATCAGAGTCTAGTCATAGTAGGGGTACTGCAATTTTGTGTCAGAAAGTGTGAATCAGAAAGTTCTTAACATACATAAAAGTATTGATGGCCGGCGACTATTAGTTAATGTTGAATTGTTTGATCAAATTGTAGCTCTAGTTTCAGTATATGCTCGTAATGATGAAAAAAGTAGAAAGGTGTTTATATTAGAACTATAAAGTGGATTAAGGCGCGTACGATGAATGATAGAAATATTACGGTAGCTGGTGATTTCAACTGCTGTTTAAAAGATCGAGATCGACTCGCTAGTACTCACCTAGCAGACAAAAGTCGAAAGACCTTTAGAGATATGTTACAAAGTTATCAATTGATGATTGTTAGTCATAATTACATCCGGAAAAACTGGGTTTACTTTTTATGATAAAAAATCAAGTACAAAAAGTAGACTAGATTATATGTGTTAGTATCTGATAATTTCTTTTTGTGTGAAAGAAATGCAATTGTAAGTCATTGCTATGGGTGTTGATCATGAAGCAGTTATGGTAACATGCAAACTTTCAAAATAACACTCGGGGCAAAGGATTTTGGATATTGAATGTAAATTTATTAGAAGATGAAAACTATTGTCATGAAATTGAACAGATTATACATGGTGTTAGTGAGGAATATGAAGACATTGTTTCTAACACATTAGTTTGGGAGATATTGAAGATTAAAGTTGAAGAATCTTCAATTAGATTCTCTATAATGAAATCAAAAGTGAAAAAGAACGAACTGACACTGATACAACAAGAACTTGATCAGACCATAAGTATTCTTGAAAATGGTCTTAATAATAACAAACTACTTGAGAAAAAATGTTTTATATGGACAGTTAGAAAGTTTGTATGATGAAAAAGCTAAAGGTATAAAAATACGAGCTCGGGTGAAATGAGTAGACGAGGGTAAAAGGAGCTCAAAATATTTTTTGACATTAGAGAAGAAATGTCAGTGTTTCAATGTAATTAAAAAGCTTCTGATGGAGATAGAGATTTTTAGATGTTGCCTCACAGTTTTATGAGAAACTATATTCAAATGATGATTGTACTGTTGAAGACATTGATAATTATCTTCAAGCTGTTTCAGTACCTATTACTATTGATGATAAAGACAAACAATTGTGTGATGAAAAGATATCTGAAAAAGAGCTTGAACACATTATAAAAGAACTGAAAGTGAACAAGTCACCTGGGTTAGATGGACTTACTTCATAATTTTATAGAAAATTCTGAGTTAGTATAAAATATATATTTATGAAGATGGTTTATGAGACATTTCAAACAGATGAATTGCCAGACTCTGCCAAAAAGAGCAGTATTAGCTTTAATCTTCAAAAAGGTGGAAAAGAGTTATTAAAAAACCACAGACCAATCAGTTTAACAAATTATGATTACAAGATTATTGCATTTGTATAAGCAGAACGGTTACAAAACATTATTGCAAAGATTATAAATACAGATCAATCTGCTTATATTAAAAAGAGAAACACTGGTTGTAATGCAAGAACTATTCAACATGTAATGGACTATTCAGAAATGTTTCATAAGAAAGGAGCATTATTATGTTTAGAATTTCAAAAAGCTTTTGATACTGTTAATGAGGATTTTATGTTTAAAGTGTTACAAAAATATGATTTTGGGGCATATTTTATTAGATGGATACAAATCTTATATAAGGATCCCAAACTGGTTATCAAAAATAATGGCTGGCTTTCTAAAGATTTAAAATTGAAAAGATGAATACGTCAAGGTTGTCCGATTTCAGCTTTGTTGCTTTTTATTGCTGCAGAAATTTTGGCTATAAATATTAAAGAAAACAGAAATATTGTAGGATACAAGATAAAAGACAAAAAAGTCCGTGTATCTCAATTTGCTGGCAATTCCACTATTTTATTCAGTGACATTGATCACATCCCTGATGTATAAAGCATAATACAACAGTTTAGTAAGGTATCAGGTCCAAAATTAAAGGTAGAAAAAAAACAGAGGGTATCTTACTAGGTGCCTTGAAAGACAAATACAGTGAAATTGGAGGTATTAAATTTACAAATGTTGCAATAAAATGTTTAGGTATTTATATAGGACATATTAAAGAAGAATATTATCAGAAGAATTCGATTGAAAAGATCAACAAAATTGAAATGTTATTAAATGAATGGAGCACAGAATATTAACTTTATTTGGCAAGATTTTGATTGTTAAAACTCTTGCATTAGCTAAGCTTACATTTGTGTTCAGCATTTTAAAAGTACCTGAAGAAATTATTTAAAAGGCAAAAAAATGTGTTTTCAACTATATTTGGAATAATAAAGATAGAATCAAACGTGACACAGTGATAGGTTCCATTCAGGAGGGTGGACTCAACATGATCGATTTCAATTATAAAATCTTAGCTCTTAAGTGTGCCTGGATTAACAGACTTTTACATGAAAAATGTAACTGGAAATTATCTTTGAACAACATATCAATATGACTGGATGCTATGTAACAGATTTGATACTATCTAACTTTATACATATTAATAAGCCCGAAAAACAATTTACAGTTAAGTCCATTTCACAAAGTAATTTTGATTGCTTATAACAGATGTGCAAATCTGAAAGGGGTTAAAGATTTATGAGATGATCATTTTTTGTGACAAAATATTTGGCACAATGAATACAACCAGGCAAATATTATATATCTTTATTAGGAAAACTGGGTAAAAAGTGGATTTATATACAAAAAAAACTTTCTTGATTCTCATGGACAATGGTTGAAAGAAACTGTTGTTAAATCAAGATTAATCAATACAAACAACTGGTTGTGTAAATATTTACTAATTAAAAAGGTGATTGAGAAATATTGTAAATATTTTGACGTAAAGAAAGCACAGTGTATTAACATTAAGGTAGCGTCGGTAAACCTAATTTGGACTGCAAACATCACTCCTGCCAAATTTTTTTTTTTTTAGAATTCGGAAGATTAGGCTGTCATCTGTAATGTGACCAAAAATCGAGTTTAAAAAACGTCTACTTTTATGCGAAATTTGAGCTCAAAAATGTTCTAAGTTTCAACCCTTCACCCACGCGGATCGATGTTTGTTATGGTATGCAAATAGCCTTGTCAATCAGACTTAGCACCGTGACGTAATCAGGTCAAACCCGCTGAATTCGAGTGAACAGGAGAAGACCAACATGTCGGTATCAACATCACAGCAAGTACTACAAACGCACAACAATTCACGGGCAATACAACGTGGGGAAAGCTGAAAAAGATAAGCGAAGCACCCATAAGGCCGTTAATTATGATGGAGAGGATGTTGTTACTAGCAAAGCAAGGGTCACAGAAGAAATGAGTGTTGCTGGGTGAGTGACTTTGGCTTCTGATCGTAACTTCGTAAGCGGCAAGTTAGTCTTGCGATTAAGTTGAGGCAAGGTTTGAATTGACTAATAAATTTATCGGCAAAATGGCTATACATTGTAACTTTTCTGTGTGAAATTTTATCATAAATAATTTGACCAAAAAAAAAAAAAAAAAAACCTTGCAGGCACCAGACTTTCGTTCAGATCTGAACTTTGTCGATGGCGCAATACAAATAACCATGGAAACCCCTATTATCACTCGGCACCTCCGTGCACTCGGAAACCCTTTGCCGACGGACCGGGCAACTGAATGTAAAGTATTTGGTGTTTTAATGCTACAAAGTCATACATTTCATGCAGGCTTGTTGAACTGCGTGAGTAAGTGTCACGTAAACTGCGGCCGTTGGAACCTATACCTACGTGTACGAATCAAGACGGAGATCTGAGGTAGTAATGGCAATGCTGACCGGTAATGGGAATGTGGTTTCAGGTGTATTTCGATACATGTATGTGTTTTTTGCAAACTTTTGTGGTGATCCATTATCAAGAGTCCTCAGTAAACAATTTGTGTGCTTTTTGCAGGTACAATGCAGAGGTGTTTTTCAACCAGCTGGTCATGTCGATCATCGCCATGAAAATGAAGAACAAGACCCACAAACAAATACGGTGGTTGCACAACTGTTCATGGGCCTACATAAGCTGAAGGTACGAGTTTCCTTTTTCAGACAACTACTCAGTAATAACAAACAAGTATCAATATCGTCCAGTGCCAGTGAGAGGAAAAGACAAAGACAGAGACATGTGTTTCAGCTTCAATACACAACCAAAAATTTATTATTATTATTATTATTATTATTATTATTATTATTATTATTATTATTGTTGTTGTTGTTGTTGTATTGTTGTTGTTGTTGTTGTTGTTGTTGTTATTATTATTATTATTATTATTATTATTATTATTATTATTATTATTATTATTATTATTATATTGTAATTTGCCTAATGGGTTTCAAATTTGAAATAACAGGTTCATTACAAATTATCATTGTTTTATTTTGACAACGTCCTTATGATATTTCAGTATCTTTACATATATTATTAGATTTTAATATCTTCACATATATCCAATTGAAAAGGCCTAGTATTCATGTCAACCTCCCTGATCGTGGGATTGAAGAAATTATGCAACAAATCAACGCAGGCACTTTCAAGATTTTTAAAAAAATCAGTTATATAATTCTGTATTCATTATTTATTTAATGACAATGTCCTCATAATATTTCATTATCTTTATATATATCCAGGTATTCATGTCAAATTTTCTTATCATGGGATTGAAAAAAAGTATGCAATAATCAGTCCTGGCACAATTTTATGCTTTTTAATTTTTACACAATGCATACGAAATAAATTAATAATATAATTCATTATGCATTTTCAGGATCAGGAAATAGGACCTGCAGAGTGCCAATTCACCTTTCCGCCATGTGTCCTTGCGCTGATAAGAACCATGCTACCCAACCAAGTCAAAGGGGAAATCTGGCCAGGAACATACGAGGTTTCCATAGAAGAGTTTTGTCGTGCCATTATGACTGATTAGAAAATGGACATGTGAAATATGGACTACTGGTGCAGACAAAGCTTGATGAGGCTTCTGGTTGATGTTTATTGCTTGTGGATTGGTAGAAAATTTCGAACACTTTTTTTCGGCTGAAGGAGATGTACAGGTGAAAGCGGATAAATGAGTGTTGTATATATTGTCAATAAACTTGTTTTTTGTACAAAATTAAAAATGTTGTTGTTATATCCTTGCATTTATCAGATTCTATATCAAAATTGTCATAACACTTTACCACAAATTTTACATGAAGAAAACCTACTAACAGTTTGGTGAAAAGGGGAAAATAGCATATCTGGGCAGTTTTGTTGTGGTGCCAAAACTTATGCTTACATTGAAATTTTATCATTGACCCTGATATACAGTTCACTGAAAAAATGTAATTATGAAATGGTCGTAACCAATGATTGGTACGGAACTACTTGTACAATATACCATATTGTTCCTAACTGGCCTTTTCGGGGGGGGGGGGCATTTTATCCTATAGATGTCGATGAGGAAAACACCAGGCCACCAAGCTGTTTTTACATTAAAAACATGACAACAAAAACGACTATTTGTTGAAATCCCATTCTTTTTTATACAAATATATACAGGTAGTGGAAATCTTATTCTAACAAAGTCCAAAAAACTAGGACTGACTTTTACGTAATTTCCAATGTCGCCACTTTGATGGCATTCAAATTTATTGCTCAACAGTCGACTCATTACTTTTTGCGCTTGATATGAGACTGTTTTCTTTTTTCACTTGGACCCCTGCATGTGTAACTTTACATGAAATATAGTCCATTTGTTTCACATGGGTTGTACACATCTACTCCTCCTGAGTTGGACATTCTTTCGGGTGTCCCTATCGCCCACACCACATGATGTAATGCTTTATTGGCGTTTTGTGCAGCTCCCAGTGAACAAGACCCCACAAGCTCTTTGTCTGTCACTTGTGTCAGTGTGGTGAACAGCGGTCGCATTGATTCCACTACCGCTGGAGCTCGTGGCTGTGCTGGTGGCCTGAAAATAAAATTTAGCTATTTTGAAATGAAGATTACCATATTACCTCTATTTTGCTCCCTCCACAATAATCACTGGTACAAGTGGCTGTAATATTTATCATATATATGCTTATTCTCTTGTTGAAAAAAAAACAAAAAAAAAACAAGGACACTTTGGTACCTATTTGTGACAGCATTATGAAGGCATAACAAAAGCCATGAACACAATGGAAGTTATGAAATGCCAAGGTTAACATCTGACAGTGTTTGTATATGAACCATACCAGCAAAACAAAGGCAGAACGCACCTGCATTGTGTTTGCATCCTTTGATACTCCCATACCATTAATCCCCCATTATGCCCCATACAGTAACCGCTGATGAAGGTTCTCTCTTTCAGAATTTCAGTGTTTGTATAACAGTAAAAGAATCCAGCACTATCTTCAGGACAATTATATATGATGGCCCATGTTATATACAACTATCTGAAACCTTTGGCCCAAATTGAGTAACTGGTAATTAGAATCTTGTAAAAAAAAAAAAAAAAAAAAAAAAAAACCTACTTACCGGTAGCTGTTTGTCCCTAAAGTTTGGTCGACTTGGAATTTGCACCAGCTTGTAGGGCCTGTTGGACACTGGTCTTGTGAGGGTGGGTCGTCACAGTGGCCCAGCATAGCCCATGTATCCTTTGAAATCCGGTACTGATCCCCAGCGTTGTCAATAAACTCGCAATACGACGGATCTGGTCGCCCCTCGGTATGCCACTCGCCTTCTCCGGCAACGTCTACCGTGTCTGCCTGGTCACTGACAACTGTCCCGGTCGAAACGTCCGCAAATTTGCGTCCCGTTGCAATTGATGTACTCCTTGCGGTATAACTAGCTTCACTATCAATCTCCCTCTGGTTCTCAACCGGCTATCTAGCAATTCTGTCCAGCGAAGAAGTTTCCCATTTTTTTTCTCCTTCCTTGACCGTCACATGGTTTTCGCGTTGAAATTTGGTCAGGTCGTACAAAGTTGTACAAAACTTTCCGAAACACTGTGCAAAGTGAAGCACTGCCATCGTGTTAATAAAGCCATTCGCTTGTTTGATCTGTTTATGAGTCGGAAGCGATGCCAAATTTGCTGGTCCCCAATGTTTGATCCAACATATGAGCAGTGAGCGATGTCATATTTGTAAACTTGTCAAACAAACTGTAAAACCGCGTGTTGTTGTTTGTCATCGCCGCCATTTTGAACACGGGGGCCAAAGTTGGTTGCCCGGGGTGATAATGCGATTATGGCTATCCCCCTTCGCCCCACCTCTCTCATTGTCTTTGTAGCGGGACACATGAGAAACCATCACAAGGAAACCACAGAATAGTTCAAGTTTTAGTGGAATAACTTCAAAGATTGTGATTAATTGACGGCTTTTAATGTTCATTTTTTTATGACAATGCATAGAACGTATAGTAGCACATGGTTTCTTTTCACACAAGAAGAGTCGTAACGATGGAGTGAATACAGCTCAAGTAACAGCCGAAAATGCCACCAAACACGGCCAGATTTCCTTTTGGGGCCATTTTTTACGGTTTCGTTTTGGCGACGACTTTCCTAATTTTGATTTTAATTTTCTCGAAAACGGGTGGACCGATCTTCACGAAATAAAAAGGCACGAAAAGATAACAATATAACTTAGGTGCGGCATCCTGCGTTTGGATATATTTTGATTTTTTGTGCGGTTTTCGGAATTCTCAACTCAGAGAAGTGGTTAATTTGAGAAGATACCCTTTCTACAGCTGATAAAATGATAACTATTTCTTTTAGAGAAAAAACAAAAATGCCGAACCTGGGCACCTATATAAAGTTTCATTTCACAAAATTTCAAGGTTGTACAGAAATTTTTATTCATTTGCGCCTCAAAAAATCTTGAAAACAGACCCTCATGCTATAGCCCGGCTCTTGTCTCACGGGTGCGCTTTTTCCGAATTTTTATAGCACATATGAAATCTAGAGATCGTGGCGAAAATAAATATATATAGTTTCATGGGTGTAAAAATATTATCCTTGACAGAAGAGCGGGTTAAAGACCGCAGCGGTATACACGCGGAGGTTTACCGACGCTACCTTAAACATAATTTCCATTATTTTGTTAATGGGAATACACTCTGTGTACTGGGGGAGCAAAAAAACAAATATTTTTATGATATTCTTGTTAAAAAGAAACTCAAGAAACCTCAAGCACAGCTCTTTTGGAGGAACAAATTTATTTATATGATATTATTATTGATTGGAACAATGTTTATAGCAAAAAAGTTATCAAGCTGTATGGTCAGAAAGTAAGGGAATTCAATTATATGTTATTGAACAATTTGACTGTATGTGGTAAATTGTTAAGTAAATGGAATAAGAATGTTTCTAAATTCTACTCTGTTTGTGGGGAGGAAGAAACCACAGAACATCTTTTATTTGTTTGCAATAAATCAAAAATTGTGTGGTCATTGTTTTCTAATATCTTAAAGTTTGAAATAAAATGGAAACACATTATACTACGTTTCGCTGAAAATAATAACACTTGTCAATTTCGTTACATTATTTTGTCAATTATTACAAGAAATGTTTATGTTGATTGGGTCATCTGTCTTAATAACAATACTGACGATAAAAATATTGATTTGTTAAGAAGTATTAAATACAGTGTGTGGTCACACAAATGTATTTGTCAAGAATCGAAACCAAATGTAAAATGGACCGATAGATTTATTTATGTGCTGGATAACCTGTAATTAATATAAATAACAATATTCATATTGTGATATTGTAGACTGTATCTACAAATATGTGTTTGTCTAATAAAGAAGAACAACTTTTCTTGATTTGTAATTCACAGCACAATAATGTACTATTGCTGTATATTAATTGTTCTGTTCATATTTAGGTACAGGATTTTCTATTCTTTTTTACATTCCAACCAACCCCAGCATTGGACCACCCATCCCGATAATGAGCTTCAATAGACATCCCAGTGGAGTTCACCAAAGAAACAAGGTCTGTGTACCTGTGTTTGAATTTGTTGTCAAAAATGTATCTAATTGCGTATAAGGCGCATGAAACGTTGGGACCCATGATCATCCTTGATGCGGAAAATGTAATTATTTCCCTATTTTCCACAATTGAACTCGAAGCAACAGGACAGGGGATTTTTTTTTTTAAAACAGGGAATGTCAGAGGAAGTAGTATGCAGAGATTAGTTGAAATGCTTGTTTGAAAGATTAATCTTGATACATGAAGGATAAACCAACACAATGAGTGCTGTCTTCACTTCTTTTCATTTTTTGGGAGACCATCTTTGTGCTGAAGCACTTTGTTGAACAAAAGCTGTGGTCTTGTACAGCTTATTTGGGTTCATGCACTTCTCGCCAGAGGGCAGCACAAGCAGGTATGAGCCTTGCACGAGTTCTGGCATGATGGACCATGATAACTCACGTCAAATGGAATTCCCAATACCAGGTTGTAGAACCAAATAATCAGTAATCGGGTGCATGCAGTTGATCCCAAAAATTTCTAAGTTTCCACACCTCCAGGTCATGAGTCCTGACCACAACTGCCAGGAATCACACGCTTCGACGAATAGACAGGTGGACAGGCTCAAATGGATTTGTCCCGTGTCTCTGTTGTCCAAATACTGAAGTTCTTGAAATTTTCGCGCTCGATTTAATTTCGCGCTTTTCGCGCTACCACCCAAAGCGCGAAATTAAAATTTGCGAAAATAGATTGCATTGTATTACACTAAATTGAATGGCATTGGATTGCGCGAAATTAAAATGCGCGAAAATTTTGGTAATTTTAAGAAAAATTGAGTTTGCGCGAAATTAAACACGCGCGAAAATTTCTAGAACTACAGTACACAATTGTGACACCATGACCACACACGTCAAGTGCCAAGCTCGTTGAAGCGCTATTTCACAGTTTGGCCGGACAAGCGGCGCCTCTGTACATGTACAAACAACAGAAACTCTGCCGACCTTTTCGAAAAATTAAAATACACTGGCACAAAAAGATACATATTATTTAATTTTTGTAATCCATGATGTAATTAGAAAAGGGAGCCGTGTCACGAACATTAAAATATATATATATATATAACATTTACTTATTTGTATACTTGAATCATGTACGCTGAGGCCCTCTAACGCAACTTGATTCCAAAACTGTACAAACAGGAATACTTCATTAAATTTTGACCTGGAAATAATCCCCTTTATAAAATTTGCTGAATTGGTTTTATCTGTATAAAAATAGAGTTTAAATTTTCATTTTATTAGAATTAACGCAGAGGTAGGTTGATCAAATTTCGTTTATACTCGCCTCTGCAATATAGACTATTTCTTAACCATTTATTCGCTAGTTTATGATGAACTAAGTGCTGCATCTCCAATAAAGTATGGATTTCAAGGTTTGACCTATATCTATGACACTCGAAACAAGTGCCATCTGTCTCAATCACAATACAAAATGGTCACTTTTGTCATAGAACTCTGCGTCTTGGTCAAAAGCTTTACTACTTGACATCTGTACCTTATCTGTGTTTTTTTCGTTTGTTTTTTATTCAGAAGAAAGTGGAACAATAGGCACTTAACGCAAATCTTAATATTGATTCCTACATATATCTTCACAGCAGATTTAGTGACTAAATTGTCTCTTATGTTTCACCCAGCATTTGTGCCGTTTAACAATATTGTTGGTTTCGACGATTGTAATGTACAATCAGAGAACTGTGTTTTATCATTTATTTCTTAGATGTCAAAACTTGTTGGCAATCTGTAAGTTTCTATGTCTGTTACTGCTGTGGTAGTAATTTTTCATTTAGTTGTGTACCATCGGCTCACCTACCGGCACATCTTTATTATTATTTCATAGATGCCGCACAAGGCACAGCCTTATGGCCATGCCCACATTTACTTATTATATGTATGTATGTACGTGCGTACGTACGTACGTACGTATGTATGTATGTATGTATGTATGTATGTATGTATGTATGTATGTATGAATGTATGTCAAACTCGTGTGTATAGGCTTATCCAGCGACATGATTACTATAGTCAAACCTAGGCCACTTTAACCAAAATTAAAGAAATCAGACCAGCGCTTTGTGAATATCGATTTAACCTTTATGACTACCGCATTTTTCACAATATCTTTTCAACGCAATTTTAGATTAATGGCAAAGGGAATCGCGTGTCATTTGCCATATTTGTGAGGACTTTGGTTTCAGGCCTGGTTTGAACATGTTGCATTTCAAAGTGTAATACTCTGTTTTCCAGTTTTGGTTAACACTTTGCCTGTCATTTATCACAACTGTGCTATAATGAGGAAACAATTGAAACAAAAATAACACGTTTCCCGGTGCGCTGTTGCTACTTGCGCATTGGTAAAAAAATGATGAAGGTACATGAACTTGTGTTCAGTAAATGCGTGCAGAAAAATTGCCCTTACCAAGAAATTCACGAGGCAGAGAGACAGACAGAGTGAAAAAAAACAAATGAATGGTATTTAGGATTCGTATGGGCTCTTGCAAAGGTCTTATCCCGTTCCTGATGCTTTGTCATATGTCAAGCAATCCATGTGAAAATGTTTCCTCCTGCCAAAATTAATAATCGTACTTTAAAGTAAAAAAAAAAAAAAAAAAAAAAAAAAAAAAAAAAAAATTCAAGCATCTGTTGCATTTTCCTTGACTCTGCATGATTACCATGGGATATATTTCTTCAACAGTGTTTACAATCTGCCATATGCCATTGCACACTATTGTAGTCCGTCTGGTCAGGTTCAAGCAGGTGGCAGTCAACGGGTTCACAAGTCTACGCTTATTGACATTTTATTCTTGGGCATTTTTTTCACGCAGTAAACGTTTGACAATGACGAATACCGCGCGGTAGTGGGGTCTCACATATCCGTAGGGACTGCACACCATCTGGTCTCGGTGACACAGGGATAGGCTGAGCATGGCTTCAACATCCAAAATGCTTTCGCAAACTCGTGAGGAATTTGCAGTTCAGTTAAAAGCTCAGTTCTATCTGTTCACAAACCTGTTTAAACTCCCTCCAAAGATAAAAAGCAGTTCTGCATATAATCATAACGCAACTGAGCCACCGTTTCCCTGATATGCACCAGAAGTGGCCAAACCGCTCACGTGCCACAAATATATAAATTTTGCAACCTCCTCACCCCCACCCAATCGATTAGAACGTGCTATCAGCTTCAATTCAAATGGGGTTAGTTAAAAGGGAACTTCAGTGGCATTTGTTTATGATTTTCTCTTTTGTGCTTTGACTTACTGTCAAGAGATTTGCCACATGTGTCTATTAGAAAAGATGTCACTTTGCAAAGGTAGCATGCAAGATCAGCTGCCTGGGTCATAGCAGGTTCGCCTTTAGTGGGGTGGTGATCACCAGATGGCAGCACCTTGAAAACTCATCTAATTTTGAGTGAAAAGAGATAATGAGTCATTCACACATCATCCAGCTCCACATCATCAATAATACGGTAGCGCAATGTCAGCCTCAGCCAGGATCTCATCCAGTGCCATGTGCCTCACAATTTGTATGTCACACTAGCCTTAATAATTACTTGGCTGACTGATGGGGTCAGATCATTATATTTATCCATGTAATCAATTGAACATAAAAATCCTCATCATTTCCTAATTTACATATTTGTTCATTTATTTACTGGACTGCTATTGACCACTTGTCTGAGCTCACAAAGCCACACTCCATGGTTTTCTCCTTCCTCCAGTACATCCATCCGTGTCTGATCTATTACTTTAATGTTGCATAATATTCACCAGAAGATCCAGTTTCTACTTTAATAGGTCACAGTTTGCACTTTCACATGTATTCAGTTGAATAAACGACCCGATACACACACATTCTTCCACACCAGAGTTATGCATTCCTATTGAATTTTATATCAACATAACCTTGAACTAAATACCTTTGATGCTAATGAAATCAAATTTTCTGAATCACACAACTTATACAGAGATTAATCATGAAAAATGTGGTGGTGGTGGTGTTTTGATAAGCAGTGTTTTAGGTTAAGTTGCAAATTATAATGGGAAGTAATTGGAGTGTCCAGTTCTATCCCACCTTGCTGTAGGGCTCTCTCCATCATGAATACATGAACCATCCAGTATTTTTCTACCCCATTGCACATACTTTGATCTAATTCTGTTCTTATGTTTTTTTTTTTTATACTTGGCATACAGCATACCTGGAAACTACATGCAACACCAACATTGTCCCAGCCATTCGAAATGTTTATTTCCATGTAGTAGGCTTACCTTTCAGCATAGGCTTAAGTTAGAGGGGTTATTTGAAATAGTGTATGTGCGTGAAATGCATGAGTGAACATGAAGAACAATAAAAAGTCCTGCAAACTTTGATAAATTTGAATAGAGTATGTATTCTACCATTTACTGAGCATTTCATAATTGAAGTATGTAAAGCACAAAGTGTGACTGAAAAACTTTCTTTTCAGCATTTTTCATACAAAGTGTATCCCTGGTTTCTGTGGGCACTTTTTAGGGAAAATGTACATATTCTTAGTGTATTTATTTGTAAAATACACACACCCTTGCAGGACATCAGTCAAGACCATTGGGATGTGACTTGTGTATTCAGCTATTAACAGACCAATTAAGCCATTGTTCTTGTATACTCGCACATGGGTTATTGCCTGAAAACTGCACTGTTGTTTTCAAAAATAACCTTTACAGTCATCCAGGAGATTCACCAGTAATGTAAATCTGGACAGTCAATAACTGAACACTGCAAAATTTAAGAAAAGGCAATGAACCCAGATGGTTTTTGTAAATGCTTTCTTCAAATAACGTACAGATAAACATACACATCAAAATCTGGTGAAAATACTTTAATGCAGTTTCTCGTGGGGTCTTTCGTTTTCAACATTTCCAAATGGCATACACTTAAGCAAGCTGTACATTCATTCTCCATAACATAGAATCATACCAACCGTTATCTTACTAAAAACACAGCTTGTCTGAAAAACAACCGTTGAATGTGACACAACTCATACGATCTTCTTCGACAAAACAGAAGTGTTGTTTAGCATGCAAACAATGTACTGAACTACATCTTCATAATTCTTTTTCTTTCGTTAGTTGTGTTCATAATCATGGTACACGCGACATCTATATGCATACCTCAACACCGCAGAATAAATATAAGGTGTCCTTAGCTGCTATTTTCAGAAATTTGGGAGAAAAAAAGGCAATTTTAAAAACCCAGAGGAAATACCATCACTCAACAGAGATGGATGGCTAACCATTCAGGATACTTGAAATTACAGATTCATTACATGTTTTGCCAGCAGAACTGTCCATTTTGAATGCATCGACATAGGGTCTGTCCTTTCCATTTCTGCAACACGCTAAACGGAAGTGGGACACCATCAGAATTCCAAGGCAGCCACCAAGCAAGATTCCAGATAAATGATTGTGTGTCCTTGAAACACAGAACACGGTCACCATAGAACAACTAATACATCTATGTAACATCACACGAAAGCGCAAACGGCACATGCCTACGGACAGGAAGTAGCAGACAATACCATTGGCCAAGAGGCATCACGTGACCTACCCTGACTATAATATTGGTCAGATTAGATCAGGTGACTTTTTCACCACTCCAGTCCTCTACCGCTTGCTTCTTCGCTTATGCCATTGACTTTATACTCCATAGGCGTTTCTTTGTCAATAACTGGATGACATTGAAAACGAAGTCGGAGAAACGCTATGCTCCGTGCCGTGTGGTTCTCTGGCACACATGCATAGAATCCAAAAACATTCACACGTATTTTACAGGATGGACCTAACATTGATATATATATATATATATATATATATATATATATATATATAGTTAATATATATATATTATATATATATATAATATATATATAAAATATATATATATATATGTATATTTATATATATATATGGGTGTGAAATTATCATGGTCAGCGGCGACCATATTCCACCTTGGAGCATTATTTACCTGGGAAATAAGCCAAAGTTATGGACGAACAAAAGGGCTCGATATTACGTGCACTTAAGTCCCTTTATTTCATCGAAAGGGGGCCTCGCATTGCCCTTTCGGTTTCCTGTGGTACGGCAAATACTGTACATTAAAATTTGCGTATATAAATCACATGACTGTATAATATTGGTGCCTCAAGAATTCAGTAAACAACTCCAGTGTTTATCATTGAAGATTATAACCTCAGGATATCGCATATGCTCAGTTAATGTACCCCTGTACAAAACTATGCATGCAAACGGATATGAATACTTCAAATTTAAGATGCGTTTCATGTGTATCTGACGTCAGAATTTTTTGCTTTGCGTGCACATTAACATGACGTCAGTGACAGTTACAGAAACATCAACAAGCAATATTATGCTCGCAACCTGAAATACTTATTTCTCCCTCCTCTTCACTCGTTTTGTGATGTATGTAATGCATTTCTTGAACCTTGCCAGGCGATTAAATGCTGGCATCAGTAAACACAATTATCACATTTAACTATTCTATGTACAGACTAAGCTTATACAGTAAACAAGGAGGTACACTCAGCTTCAAAAATACTGATTTATGTGAGCACGGCACAATACAAAAACACATTGTATTTGTCACACGGTATCTCACGAGAGTAGCACGGAAACATTCCGCTCATGTGCAGGTCAAAAAGAAAAGCAATTGTGTTACTTGACGTGTAAATTATAGGCTCTATCATGTACTTTTTATTAACACAAGCATCCTGTTCCCTCTACTCAAGTTTCATTACATCAGGTCTAGAAAGCCGCTGCAGATTTTTTGTGCGCCCTGTATCTGTCTACTCAATAGAAGAAGTGCACCCTGAAGCATTGCGTGGAGCTACTTAATACTGGTCCGACATCCTCTCCCCTATATTGTCTGGTACCTGTCAAATAACAGATACAAAACGCATATCGATCATATCTGGGACGAA
>OZ026618.1:61384951-61413951 GCA_964020975.1 Hermodice carunculata | reverse complement strand
AGAAAATTACACTTGGCTGCTTAACTGTAGTGCTGTACACCAGTGCTGGTTCTTTCTTAGGTTCGTGCGAAAATCCGCTTGTTTGCTTTCCATGGAAATAGCAGGCACATGAAGGTCTGCTTACATAGGCAAAATAACCGACGTTCAGTATTTATTGCTTTTGTTAGGTACTAAATGACTGATATACGTGTATATAAATACATGATACAGTTTATGATAAAAGACTTTGGGAAAATACAATATGCACCTCCGACCCCCCCCCCCCCCCCCCCAAAGACCCAGAAAATTTAGCACCAGAGGGCGATATGGTCATGATAGGTCCAGCACACGTAATGGACCTTCCATTGCCAATCTCGACAAAAGTCGATGTGCTCTGTATCACATTCTTGGTAAACCAATCTTTCATTCACGTACCAGCATGTGTAAAGTTACAGCGACCGTAAAAACTATCCTGACCAATAGCTTTTCCCGGCGCACTTTGGACGCATTGTACCCAAAGCACACCAGGGAACGCTTTCTACAAAGTCAGTCAAAACTTTGTAGCAAATATATGCCTGATGAAGAGTACGGGCGGCCTGGGTAGTTCGCCAAATCATTAATGCTATATTGACATAAATATGTAAAGATGATATATTGACTACTTTTGGTGCAGGATTAGCAATACTGACGATACTAATCATTGGGATCGTCTCACTGTTTTCAGGAAAAAACTAGCAAACAGCATCTCAAGCTGTTTGAATCTCTCCTGTTCACTAGAAATGGTCCAATTTAACATTTTTAGCTCCCACATTTAGTATGTTATCCTGCCTTGTGCCGAATTTGCTGTTCTTGCAATCTCATGAGCTTACCAGATTCCATGCACCGTCTACTGCAGTTGCTTGTAAAAATCTAAAATCTGGATTACTTTTAAGCTTCAACACAAGGTTGCATTAACAGCATTAAAAATAATCCCTATACCGAAAACAAACGACCTCCTGCAGGAGGTATCATTCACCAGGAGCATTTTTTTTTCTTATTTTCAGATCTCTAAAAAAGCTTCCATTTTCTTAAAATTGTACCATCTCTAGCGAATGCAACTTTCTTGCAAAGTTGTGAGTATTTTTCAGCAATGAAAATCATTAAAGAAGGACTCGGAGACTTGGTGACGCTTTAATTTTGTGTAAATTCATTACATCACCACATTCGATATCAACAATATTTTGCTACTACATGTGTTTTGGAGCAGCAGAAATAATCGCATTCTGCTGATGGCTGCGAACACATACCCTGATAGTTACCTGCTTCGGGCCCATGTTTACAGTCATGGGCTGCACAGCATATCAACGAAAAAACTGTTGAATGTGTCAATGGTACGACGGAAAATTTAAATTCTGTTCAGTAATATCACTAGGCACTAACAGCAACGAAATGGGGTGTACAAACATAGATTAACGAATTTAAAGTGTTTTTTTTGTTTGTTTTTTGTTTTTTTTGTTCAAGCCACACTTAAAACATTTTCCATATGGATCCCGTTTTACTGTTCACTAGTGCATTGACTTGGGGAAAAAGTAGACCCCGGACCCGCAAATAAATTGTGTTTAACACCAGGGACCCGGGTACCCGCGGTAAAAACCCTTACACAGAAACATATGCTAACTTGCTTTTACTCAGGTACAGTATAATAATTCAACCATTCGACAAGTTGCCTATTCATGAGAGAAAAAGAAAACAAAATAAAGAACACAACAGTGAAAAGGGCAGAAATAAACATAGATCTATAATTTGCTTATTTATATTCAAAGTAGTCGGGTATTAAACATTGGATTCGGAACCCGACTTTTTGGTATTTTGAACGGGGGGGGGGGGGGAGGTACCCGGGTCCCGAGTCAATGCACTGCTGTTCACTTCATTGTTTATCAACTGTACCTTATAATTACGATGTATCCATACATACACAAAACACATTTTTGTGGTGCGTGGCATTAGAGTCTAATGTCTATCAGCTGTGTAAAAATTTGCTTAAAACATGACAGGATAGATAATACTAATGTTCATATAACCCCAGATATGTGATCATCTGGGATCACTGTAAAAGTAGGTGCGCTCCACATTACGTTTAACACACACACACACACACGCACGCACGCACGCACACACACACACACACACACACATACAGCTTCCTGAAGCAGAATAAAGTAAAAGATCTGTCCCATGTTATCCCTGGACCCTTGAATACTTTTCTTGCATTCTTCTCAGGGATGGTTCAATGTTATCGTCATTTTTTGAATTAGTACTTGGGATACAAAATTAAGTGACCCCTCTCCCTCCCTTGAAATTATTACTTTAAAAATGATAATTATCCCCCAAAATCATGGCAAAATTTTACAAAACAGGCCAAAAATTGACCATCATTTTCCATATTCTGTGAAAGTGTACAGACCAATTTTACCCCCTCACCTCTTGCGTTCTGTAAGTACTAATTCAAAAATGAGGAAAATGTTGAACTATCCCTTACTTAACGGTGACTTTGTTCCAAAAGGTGCAAAAATACGGCCATGTGATGGCATCCGTGATATAAATACATTGTTATAAATATACGATATGCACGACATATAAAATGTGTATAATCACATGTCAAATCTCTGCTCCAGTAAAGCGGAACAGAATAAGTTTTCAAACGATATCTGTTGTCACGTGTTACTTCTGGTTGGTCCGATATGTAGCACCGTCGATAGAAAATTTCAAAATGGCGGACGGGAGCAACTGGACCGTGTCTCAAGTCTTATGAAGTTGTGTGTTATTGCTTTGGTAGGTTGACTATGAATCAGAGAAGGTATCTGTGTGTGATGCAACAGGTAAAATCCATGTTTCAGTCTTGGCAGTGTATATCTAAAACGTAGTAAGGTGATAAAACAGGATTGTCTTCAAGAACAACGAATATTGGGAAAAAATGCAATCAAAACAGTTCTAAGAATTTCGGCATATCTACTCAACAGAACCGCGTGTATCAAATTCCCTGTGGCATTGTTGTTACAAAATGCGATTCAGTATTTTAGAGCAATGACGAAAATTACAAATTACCGATATGACGTCTCCAAGGCACTTCACGCGTTGTCTCAACAACTGCTTCATCTCCAGAATGCACATTGCATGGGTTGCCACATGGCCCTGTAAAGCCTAATCTATGATTAAGGTATTATCCATTCCATCTTGCAATCCATTTCAACAGAAAGGAAACTGTTTCCTATTCAATTTTGCACACATTGTGTTGCAGTAAATGTGGTTCAGCAGTCAAAGCAAGGCTTCATATACATGATTAACTTGTGAGCCAAATTGGCTGTAATGGCAAACAAAACGTGACATGGTGTTTTTCACTTCACACGGTGGTAAGCTCTTTCTCTCTTTTCTAAGCATTCTTAAGAGAAGTCCATGCTGAGAATTGGTCCTAATGAACCCTTAAATTTCTGTGCATTTCTTTCCGCCTCGGCCGATCTCAGGCGCGGAGAAGGCCTCGGATCCCCATCGGATGGATCATGCATGATGGCGGCCATACTTCCCATATTCCTGGCAGCATATCTCTCTGCCTCCGGCTTCATTCTGTGTCCACGGGCAGATCCGGGTTCGTCTGGGCTGTACAAAACTTTGTTCAGGGAACCTTTATTTTTTTCAGCATTTGCTTCCGCTTCCGGTCTGACTCTACGTTTTGCGTGTGATGTTGGGTTGTCTGGATATCCCTGCAATTGATCTCCCATGCAACCACGATTTTTATCGAAATTTTTCTGTGCTTCTGGTTTAATTCTTGAATTAGGCCGCGGAGAGTTAAATTCTGGATGTTGGTTTTGGTACAAAACTTTGTCCATCATGCCTTGGACATTCTTTTTTGCATTTTCTTGAGCTTCTGGCTTTATCCGTGGTTCACGGACAGAATGGTAATCTGCGTTTCCGTTTTGATTCATGACGCCCCCTAGCGTGCCTCTGTTTCTCTGGACCATATCTTTCACTACGGGTGACGTGTAACGCGCATGGCGTACCGGCTCATGGTAATCTTTGTTGGCATCATGGTTAAACCAGTGATCAGCATCTCCTCTCGACTTTCTGGCATATTCCTCTGCCTCCGGTGTCGTAACTTTGACCCTGGGAGAACAAGGACCGCCATCGCTGTCATTGTGGACGTGGGAATACCACTGATCGGCCGATCCATATTTATTTCTCTCTAAATACTCTTCAGCATCTGGATTGGTCAGTCTGGAATGAGGTCTGGTGGGTGTCGTAACTTCTCCGTTTTTACTTCCATCGTGTGAGTACCAATCGACCGGTCCGGTTGGTCTATTCTTTTGGGCATACTCTGTTGGGGGCTTACTTTTTGTCGGTGTGGGGATCTTGCTTTTGGTCCTACTGGAGTGCTCATGTTTATACCAGTCCGACGGACTACCTTTGTTTTTCTCTTTGAATTCATCAGCTCCTGCCGCAGTTAATCGAGACTTAGGCCGTGGAGTGTGATATTCCGAATTCTGATCGAATTTATACCAGTTTGACTGGGTACCTTTGATCTTTTCACAATTTTTCTTTGCCTCGTCTGACCCCGAACGTGATTTGGGTCTGGTTTTGGCGGGTTCTTCTGTTGGCGATGGTACACTCCCGTCATGTTGAAACCAGCCGTCTGGTTGTCCCTTATTTTTCGCTGCATTATCGCCCGCGGCTGGTACATTGGCTTGCCGAACTGCACCGGCAGGTGGGGCTTCCACGTTTTTGCCATCATGACGGTACCAGTCACCTGTTCTTTTATTCTTTTTCGCAAATTCCTCTCCTTCGGGTTTAGTCCTGGGGTGCACGGTAGGGGTGTGCGGCTCTCCCGCTGATGGCATGATTAGATGTTCTGGCAGCGGATTTTAGCTTCCCCCTTTTTCAACAATTTCAGACTGGCTTGATTACCTGTGAGCAGAAAAAAAAAGACATTCAGGCTATTGGTCATGCAATGAGATTAAAATATGTGGGCCGAACATGTGAATATTTGGCCGAATGAAGCACATAATAATAACGCTTTCTGATGGATCGGAAAGGATATTTAACGCACGCGAGCATTTTCAACACTAACATTACCTGTCAAACTTACAACAAAACTACTGAACCAAAAAACTTGAGTTTCAAAAGTTAGGAACAAAAATTATTATTATTTAAGTGTATAAACATTTAATTTGACATTACTTTTTGTGGTAGCTTTGTTACTGTTCACAATGGCAACCGTCACGGATTGATACTTTTCGAAACAAGCCTACGGCAAGTGTGGCTATCATCGGCAGCACAGGCTGAGACATGTAAAAAACACTCTATGTCCAACTTTCAGGATGTACGCCATTGAACACACAGACCCCACACATTTAATGTGATACCTGGGGCCAAACATTTGGATGCATGCACCTATCTGTACAAGTACAAGCCACTCGGTTTTTTAATCTGTCCATTCAAGACATTAAATTAACTGACACATCTGTCTGCATCTTAAGTTTGATGTCAGCGTATTTTTGTGCAAGATTATACTGTTAAATTGGGAAAGACTTTTTCTTCTTTATTCTTGCTACTTATACTTCTACTTCTACTACTAATACTACTTGCTGGGCTTGCATGAGGAACTTTATTTTGTTGGCCAACCTGGATAAAATCACTTAAATATTTTAGCGAAAGTTAAATTTTGGTAGCCAAAGTCAGCACATATCTTAAAAAATCTTACATCTCATAGGTGGCAAATAAATAAAACAGTAAAACTGATTATGAAACTAGAGTGACAAAAAATTCTTTAGCCAATTTGGCTGAAAGGCTTTTAATTCTTTCAGCCAAATTCCTTAACCATTAGGCTATGGCTAATTGGCTAATGGCTAGTGCCGGCCCCATACTACTATTACTACTACTACTACTACTATTATCATCATCTCAGGGCTCTCACTATACGACGTGAGGCAAGGCAAGAGTAAAACTGGAAAAGAAGATTTGCCACAAACAAGCTACAGAATTTCGGTTTATGCTAATTAGGGGCACTTGAACTATTTAAATGTTGAATGTCTTCAGAACTATTATAGGAACAGGTGCCATTCCACCTTTAAATTACAACTTTGTGCTGTAGTTGCATCTAATGAATCAAAAACAAACGTTGTAGCACTTAAATTTATGCAAATTTTGGAGGCACACAGACAGATTTGCTTTGTTCCTAATCCTCTTTCCAGATTTATTTTCCATTCTATCGGAATATTTTATCATCTGCACTCCGTGCTGAGCAAAATTATTACCTGCACCAACCTAATGGTGCTTCAAGGAGAGGAAGTTTTTCTGTCAACAGTGCTTCTCCGCTCTGCTAATTATTGAGCGACATTGTTTAAGTGACGACACTTTAAATGAGAAGTCAATAAACCGTAAACTATTTCACCACGAGGAAACATTTCATTCTACATAACATGTAAGCGAGGAAGCTCCTCAGGGTCATACAAAGAAGTGTCGGCAGCAGCATAACAAGTCAGGCCACAAAAAAGAGGAACCAAGTGCCTCTATGGGCTTGTGGCTCACCTTACGCGCTTGGCAACACATCTGAACGCTTTCTTAATGCAAACGAAATGCAACGATATACGACATTGAATATATTCTAGCTGGTGCCACAAGGGATTTGTACATATCAATTGGCATTCTGTTCAGCCCCAGGTGCACCTAATTAGTGGCCTGTGGTTGCAGTGTGACTCACTACACGCTTTGTGACAAGTTGTTGAGGGCCACTTACTACTGGTGGACTTCATTTAAGAACCAACACCACCCCACCCCTGACACACGTGCATGTATGTATGTATGTATGTATGTATGTATGTATGTATGTATGTATGTATGTATGTATGTATACAACATCATCCGGTACCTGCCCTTGGTTTTCCATTTTATGAATAATAATAATAATAATAATAATAATAATAATAATAATAATAATAATAATAATAATAATAATAATAATAATAATAATAATAATAATAATAATAATGATGATGATAAAATTGACTTATTCAAAATCTTCACTGAGAGAGCTTTGGTTAAAATACCAAAATGCCTTGTCTGATGTATCAGCATTGTTGGTATTACGAAGCAAGACCCCCTGCAGTTGTAGGATGATTTGCTGGGCAATGCGATAAATATTGAATAATATATGTGACTATTTCATGTCAGTGCGACTGGGGGGACGGGGGGGGGGGGCGCTGCGTACATATGAGGTGATGTGCCAAACATTATTCAATTGCGTGAGTTCTGGCTTCATATGTTCATGTTTTCAAGCAACATTCCGGAAAATGGTCAACAAAACTCGCATGTGGTTTGACAAAGTGTGTAACTACCTGCTCTTAAAAAACGACCATTACTTATTATGGATCTGTGGGAAATATTCTGCATTGTAACATGTGGTCCATGGGCCTAATGCTCAGTTAACACATGTAGTCTGCTGACCATCACAAAAAAATCACTTCCTGACAATCCTGTGTGACCTTAAGAATGTAGTTCAAAGCCACCCACACTGTGAAGGACAAGTGATTATACTACCAGACACAAATAGCACAGACCCAGATACCTGACCTAGTGACCTAATTTCATTTCATGACACACATTTAAGTCAAGATATATGTGTGTGTGTGTGATGTTTCAAGAAACTAAGTTAGGAAAGGAATTATAGCCTGCACATGATTTCGCAAGGATATGTCACTGTGACCGAGATACTTGATCTAGTAACCTACTTCTGGTACATGACACACCCTTATGTGTAGATGCATCTGTGTGTGAAGTTTCATTAATCTAAGTTACATAGTAAAGGAATTATACGCCAGACGCGATTTTACAAGAATATATCACTGTGACCAAGATACTTTACCTAATGACCTACTTTTGGTAGTGACACACCCTTATGACCAGATGCACCTGTGAGTAAAGTTGCATTAATCTAAGTTGAAGGACAAGCGAATTATTGCCTAGACACAAAAAGCAGAAAGACATGGGAAAGCGATTTTAATATTTTCCCTTTTTTTCCGGTGGGGGGGGGGGGGGGGGGGAACACAAATAAATAAAATCAGTTCCCGAAACGTGCTTCAGTCGCGAGCCAGAAAAAGTAGTTTAAGGTCATTCCTATTATGCAGTATAAAAAACTTCTGCATACAACACACATTTGTAGTTCACTAGGTACTGGTCTATTTCTATTTCAAAATATGGAATTTTAATACTTTTCAAGACATTTTGGTCTGTGTCTTCCGTTTTACGGTAGATGGCGACACCAAATGACCGCGCTTTTTCGTCTTTTTACTTGGTTGACGTTCCTATCAAGCTTGGTTACCGTTCATGGAAAACTGCGCAAAACAGCATTGTAAAACTGTCCACAATTTGGCCCACATATTACATAATACTTGAGGTGGCGGTATCAATATCCATGGGGGTCTTGATTTTTATACCCATAAATAAGTTCTATAAGTTATATGGATTTCACTTGAAAACTGCTGATAGAATCTCGTTCAAAAAGTAAAAAAGTCTATGTCGGGAGGACGGGCGGAAGGAAGGGTGGACGAATGGACATTACTTAGTGATGCTGAAGTTCTGTGACCCTTGGTTAACACAGCTAAAAACAAAAGGTCTTCCACCGTGTGTCTCTTTCGTCTTGTCCGTCTCCTGCAAGCTGAGTTGAAAAATATGTACAGTGTACCCCCCCCCCCCCCCATACCGAACGCCCTTGGGACCGGACAATAGTGTTCGATATACAGAAGTGTTCAGTATTGGGAGGTTTGCTTAAAATGAAAATACACAATTGGGGCCGAGAAAAGTTTTCAGTTTAAGGAGGTGTTCGGTATATGGGAGTGTTCGATACGGGAGATTTCAAAGTATAAATTTGGTACGGATGAACATAAGCGCACTCAAATTCAATTATGCTATATAATAGGGTGTTGACATTTGACAAGTTACCGGCTGTTAGTGATTGGTTATTTGTCAAATTACACGCCAATAAAACCTATGTACTCTACCCCGGAGATGCCCTTACGGGTATTCTGCTTTGGGAACATACATGTCTAAACCAGTGTATCGAGGAGAGCGTAGTGATACATTTGTGCAGAATGTGTTGAAATACATACACCTCTAAGTATGATCTCAAAATAGCACATCGAGGTATATATACTTCTTCATCTAATGTATTTAAGATAAATTCGTGTCTGAAAATAATAATGTATTGAGGTTTATATCTGACCATATGCATGTGATAGTACGATTTGTTTAAAAATATACACGTATATTATTGGTCCAAGCACAATGTGTAGGGGTAAGGCTTTTCCTGACCATAATTCATTGAGGTAGCTGCGAGTCCGAGTACACAGCAGGGAATGCCTTCCTGATCACAATGATAAGTAATATCCAAAAAGGATGTAAATAACTGAGCATTAAAAACACTGAAGATGCTGACAGGTGCACCTGCAACTGAGTACAACCTGTGCGACTACGTTCACCCATGGCAGAAAGAAACTCTAGTTTTATTGCTCCGTGGTTCAACTGAAGTCTGAACATAATGTATAATTCTACAATATCGCACAGGCGTAACAAAACATTCTTCAAGACAAACGGACACTGTGCAGGACGAACTAAACCGACAGACTACATGCTTGGACGCCGGACCAACATTTTTCGTATCAAAGTCCTGGTTGAAAGCGTCGATGATCATCACACAGAAAATTGAGCCTGGCCGCATAACTGTACAGTAGGATGGGAGCCAATATGACTGGGCTTGGCGGAAGTTCAAGAACCAACTTTATTCACCTGGTGGGTTGAGATTCTGCCAATTCTTACACGAAATAGATTAACCAAATCGGAGGCTCTGTCAAACAAGATTAAAAAAAAAATATATATATAAATAAAAAAAAAAAAAACACTGGACAACCTCATAGGCATAGGCTTGGACAGAAATGCGAGGCTGCATGTTGTTAACAATTTTGTGCTGTATCGAGCAATAATATGACACAAACCGACACAACTACCAGGTATATAAAATGATACCAAACAGGCAACATCTCTCTGCTTTCCCAAGATCGCAACGCAGGCGGACACAGATAGCTGTTTATGGAGCCCTTGAGACAATCAGTTCAAGTTCATTCCGGGTAAATGAGTATGGTTTGCTCTAAGCAAATGGCTTATCCCAGCGACAATCCATTGCAACAAAACTCTTCTTGACGAAATACGAAACGCGGAGCTTCCGATTTTCATTGAGACAAAAACTTGCACACACACACACGTACACACACACACACACACACACACACACACACACACACACACACACACACACACACATAGTCTGATTCATTGATCAGTCAATCAATTAATTCAGCATACACGTATATTTGCACGCAGATATGGCGAAGTTTTTGTTTATCAATTCACTGTATTTCTTAGAATACGAGCCCAAAATATACAACCTCCATACTCACAGTAATTTCTGTGTCTGGTCTTTCGTTGTCTTTGTTTTAATACAGACAAAATGCGCAGATCCTACGCTGTCGGCACTATTTACATTTGGCATGCATTAAAACACACCAGTTTTCGGTAACACAACATACCTGGACGGCGTGCTGAACATACTCTTTTTATCTGTAAGTTGTACATTGTAACGCGCCGCACTCTAGAGATAAATTGCTAAAAACACACAGACGACACACATTCCCAAATTATCTCCCCTGCTCTTATTGGACCAGATTTAAGCAGCGTCCACGGGATCCGGTTATGGCTGCATCCGGCAGCAAATTCCTTTGCGCCACTTTCCACAGGAACGCCTGACAGTTACTGTCACTGCAAAAAAAGTTGCTACTGTTCTTTTTTTCGCAAAACTTTGAACTTTTAAATGCACTCTCTTGTTGGCCCTTTTCTGCAAAATTTTCGGCTTTTCCTAAAATGCACTCGATAAATTAGTGCGGAGAAACAAGACTGAGAGGGATCTAACGCCAATAATCTAAAGCTTTCCTAACGACTCTCTCACTGCCTCGCCCTGAGATCACATTGACACTAGCCGGTCATGTGTTTATTTGATATTAAGACCACCTCAGTTGGCTGCAACTTACTCTAAACTTGTCAGACAAGTCCAATCTTTTCCCCAGAATCCTTCGTACCATATAACAAACAGAAATGCACTGTATAATCCTAAATTTCCCGAGACACAAATATTCCCGATTTTTCCCGTGGAAATATATCGCTCCGCAGCTGTTTTCCAAATGTAGAAGTTTGAATCCAACCTGAAGTCAATTTGTGAAAATGAAACTAATAAAATTTTATTTGGGGGTTATTTCGGCTGAGTATAAGTTTGGGAACATACGTTTACAATTTTTGAACCCCGTTCAAGGTATGGCATAAAAACAGGACACTGGAAAAACTTGTGTAATTAACCAATGTGTCAATATATTTGATCGATTATGTCAACTTCAGTCTTTGTATTTTAATGCAGATTAGAAATATGGTTCTGTTGGAGGTGACCAGTTTTCTGCAACCAGGTTTAAAAGGTTCTTACCATGTTGACAGTTTTAAACATTCCACGTTGGAGCTGGATAGAGATTCTCTATATCTGTTGCCAATGGCACGACTCCAACAGAACAAGCAGCCTTGCGTTTCAACCTATCATGGAAAACAAAGGCTTCACTCTTAGACATTAATTCACACTTGGACAAGGCGCAAATTTCTCAAGTTAAAGTCTGATATCACAAGTCATTACTTTTGCTACATAGTGGCAAGAATCTTTATCCATGATCTATTTATTCTCTTACGCCGTGGTACGACACAAAATTGTCGCAACTTGAATGTACCCCATATGCTGAAGAGCTCCCACACAAACCGGTCGAGTTGAGAATTACTGGATTCCAAAACACAAGCAACCATTGCACGCCGTGGAACCTTTTTAATCTAATCACAGTAGTTAGTGCTTTGCATAGTTGCCTGACATTCTACCATTTTTTTTGCACGATTCAACACCCAGAATTATCAGCTGGATATCTGATCACGGATCCATAAAATTCAAGAGCCTGTTCAGTCAGCTAATCATCTGATCGTTGACCAATAACATTCAAATGCCCACGCAGTGGACCCAGGATAACGATAATTGTAATCTAAGATGTGTCAGGTGTATGACTCTGCAGCATAGCTAACATCGTATATAAAGGAAAGACTGCCAAGGCCCATACGGGTGCCATCGTGTGTATCCGAGGTCAAAGGTCATCCGTAGATTGTTTATGGGTTTCACTCAGCACTATTGGCTCGTTAATGCTTTTCTTCAGGCTTAATGTACTGATGCGTCTCTGAGTGTCACGCAACACGCACAGAAATAGAATAAACTGTTCCCTCGATAGACAGTTATACATATATATTACAGAATGATATTGTAATATATTGCCTGTAAAACATACCACATGGCCACAGGTAGTGAGGGATTGCGACAGGGTACAAATACAAGTAATAACTAGGAAAGATGATTTGCTGCATAGCAAATCAGTGTGTGTGTGTCTTCAAAGCATATTGGTATGGCAATGTACAACTATTCCATAACACAGCAGTAGAACTTGGAATGACATCTCTATCTATTATAGCTTTGAAGTTATTCAAGATTTAAAATTTCTAATGGTGCAATTTAGTATAATTTTAATTGTTACAACTTTTGTTTTTAATTCATTAGGTGCGCAATGGTCAACAACCCCCTAATAGAAGTTGGAATGACATCTGTATCTATTATAGTTTTGAAGATATTCAAGTTTTAAAATTTCAAATGCTGCTAATTAGCATAATTTTAATTGCTACAACTTTTGCTTTAGATTCATTACATGCGCAACGGCCAATAACTCCCCAGTAGAAGTTAAAATGGCATCTCTATCTATTACACTTTTGAAGTTATTCAAGTTTATAAAAATTTCAAATGCCCCTAATTTGCATAATTTTACACATCTTCATTCCTCTGTACAAAATGGTCAAACTCCTTGTATGGAGGTACAATCATGCCAACTTTGGAGTTTCTATGTATAATAGTGTCCGAGAAAAAGTGTCGGACAAATTTGCTGGTAAAGAAGAAAGAAAGAAAGAAAGAAAGAAAGAAAGAAAGAAAGAAAGAAAGAAAGAAAGAAACAAACAAAGAAAAAACAGAAAAGTGTGTATTGACACACACACACACACACACACACACACACACACACACACACACACACACACACACACACACACTTAAGTAAAGAATTTCAGGAAAAACAGAAAACAGGAAAAACACTTTAACTATGATTTCTAGGTTGTGCCATCATTCATTCCTGCTCTGTCTCAGTTCCTGTGCGGGATGGCCCGCAATCGTACTTTCCTGGATAGTCATATTATCAGACAATGTATACGTAGTATTTTGTAAAGTAGCATGCTTGCTTAGCTTATCAGCCTGGAACAAAAAATCGTTCTTCTATCCGTCCACACTGGAGACCACTGTTTAAACTGTAGCAATATGCACTTCGTTTTTCAAGATATGCTCCATATGAGGAAACAGTATATTTATCATCATATCGACCACTGTTTTTCGGTTATGTTCCTAATATTCCCTCCATGTTTTCACAAATGTAAGGCATTGTCGACTTGTCCAAACAATGCAGGTATATTACCCTACCCCCTGCTCACATGTATAACAACACTGCAACCATGTCTGACCCATACTCTACACTCAGAAGAAGAAGGCCATTTTTTGCAAAGAAAAAAAGATTTAATTTAGACTTGTAAATTATGCTGTTATGTTCAGGATCTATTTGGATCAAGTGAACCCGCTGAATTAGAGATGGTATATGAACCAGTTAGTCACGCTTGACAACAAATTGCACAAATCGGTGTACCGATATGCAGTTAATTCCTCAAAACCGGACATATACACAGATTATATTGTAACCTTGTGCACAGACGGCCCACTTGAGTGCACATAAAGCGAAGAACTCTAAATTAAAAAAAAAATCACTCGATGAACCAATATCCAACATGCCTGGGTATATATCGAAGCTTAAACTACGAAGTGCTCCATTTGAAATTGTAGTTGTTAGACATGGCAAGCTGAAAATTAAGTGCTTTGCCAATAACCCAAATAAACATCTCAACTGAGCATGCCCATGCAGAGAAACCCAGCCTCTATCTGAGCCACATGCCATTCGCGATACTTTCTCTCATTGGATATAAAAATGTGCAGAGGTCAAACTTGAAACAAGGGACAGAACTGCTACGGATAGAAGCTTGTTTTTGTTTTTGTTTTTTGGTTATTATTAATAGGTTATACTGTTTAATTTTTCACTAAAATTATGCCTTAAATGTGATGAAAAAAAGAGAGGTCTGACTCTGGTTGCCACTTTAACTTAAAAAGTTAAACAGGGAAAGGTCACTTCCTGTCCCTAATTACCTTTCTCCCGAACAGAGGCCAAGCTTCACTGGGCATGCTCTGCTGAGATATCAAATTGGCTTATTCACATGCAGAGAACAACACCCCACAACACTTCTGAACAAACGTTATGTCATAATCAGCACACACAGGCCATCGGATCTAGTCTTAAAAAATTGTAGCCGAAATTGGAAATATTGGTGTTATAAACAATGATTTTAATGATTTTCTCGTGGCCATTAATAATTCAATTACAATAGTTTAGAAATTTACATATTTCATTAGCCAAATCAAGCGGTCAATGTACGCATATATATATATATATATGCATTTAAGATAATACAGTTTTTATGAACATTCGCAAAATATTAGCGTCCTTTGTATACATCTGTCTTTCATAAACTGTGATGTAACAAGCGAAGTAGGAGGTAAAGAGAAATATGCAATGTTTATGTTATGCTCCAGGCCAGAACGTAACACTGTGTATCTGTTTACTGTGCACGGACAACAAACAAGTCTGCCCCTCAAAAAATACTGTGCACGGACAACAAACAAGTCTGCCCCTCAAAAAATACAGGTGCTGCTATAATAGTATGTGTACTTTGGATGTTTTGCATTTAACTTCGAATGTTTCGCATTAAGCGTTTGTAGGATGATACATAATATATATATATATATATATATAAAGAAAAGTGGCCAATATAACTGCATAAATATAATACGGATTGCAAAAGGTTTATTGGTTCATTGGGGGTCTCATGGCAGAGGTCTCATCAGAGCACGTTTAGATTTTCTTGATTGGTATTAAGGCAACTTCAATATCCAATTGTGTTGGGCTGGAGTTTCACGGACAAGAGACTTCAGAGTTGCGGCCAAATGTTGGTCATAGGCCGCGAGACAGACTCCTTGCCCGCCGAGGGAGGTCTTCCTCACTGTTCGATCTACTTAGTATTGAACAGTGCCATAGTGTAGACTTGGCTTCCATCGGTTTACCTGAAATTACGATACGTTTTGCCTTTTTTTCCCCTAAATTAAAGAGAACATACTGAACGCTCGCTCAAAAATTAAAACAATATGCACGAGCTATACACCCACTCCATTAACACCACAAGAAATAGGAAAACGTTCATAATAACCGGTGTTAACTGCAGACCTTCTTTGGCAGCCTATATTGTTACACAAAACAGTTATCTGTATCCCATGATAGGGGCACATGAGCAGGGAATGTTATCTAACCACCTGGAAGTAATTCATTTTTCTGCCAAACCAATAGCAATTTCTAAATATTGCAAGCTTGTTGTATGTTTTGAAAATAAGCGAGCCAGCGACGATCAGCTTTTTGTCCTCTGAAGTCGTTACTTTTGTCAGAAAAACACATTTGATCCCACTTACTACATGGATGTGCCCTCCTTCCTTGTTGTACAATAGAGGGCAGCACAGGATCTAAGGCAAAATACATATGTCCTATTCTAAGCTTTGGTGCCAAACAATAGCCATCACCCCCCCCCCCCCCCCACGCACCCCAGATTTACACTGGGGGACTCTATTCCCCATTTGTGCAAATGAAATACGGTTGAAACACACAAATGGCGGCATCCTGAAAGAGAAGAAAGGAGCGCCAATCAATTATTACAAGCAAAGCAACAGCTACTACTGTGAATTCACTTATTTCAAGTTCTTGGAACTTACATGCCTGGCTGCTCTAGGACATCAATTCGAATTTTACAACCGTCCGTGAATTTCCACGTGAAAATAACACATACAGCTCCAACGAACTTTCAGTATCATATTTTGGAAAATATGAAACAACCAAAACAAAAGGTCCAGTAACTTGCACTGCTTGTTGGTACACATATATTTCGGGTCAAAACTCATTGGATCCGATTTGATTCGATTTTGTTGCTTCAATGACTACGAACGTTAAGAATGAAACTGTGATGACTATAGTTAGGGAAAAATAAGTAGGCCCACCCTGTTCAAATGATCAACCGCGCGGGTCATCGGGTCCTCTACTTTTGTTCCGCTTATTTAGCAACAACAATCACGTCACTAATCATCAAAGAAGAATCCTCCTCACATCATTGCCTGTTGTTGCTGTCGAACCCAAAGGCAAAGCTTGGCGCAGGGATTGCCCGCTTATACAAGTTAGCATAATCTTGCCTATCGAGACTTTGATCTCAGTTCTGTTAAAAGGATTTATACCACACGTGCAGCGGCCTTGAAAGTCCCCTCTTGATACACTTGAGTACATGATCCAAATACAAATGTCTAGGCCTATAACTAGGCGGCGAAATATTTAAGTTTGTGGGTAGTCGCTGTCTGAGAATTGCCTATTACACATTGCAGACGTGTCGGTGAACATAATTGTGGCAAAAAGTGTGTAAATTCAAAAATGCCCACAATTGAAAGGAAAAAAAAAAGAATAACAGATGCTTAAAATGTACAAAATGTTGGCAGGAATACTTAGTAAACACCATTTACTGGCAATAATACAGCCAGAAGTTTTCTGTCGCTACGTGCATTGTATTTTAAAAGGCCTACAATCATCGTACAGTGTCCATGTACAGTAACCAGACCTAACGCATTCGCCATACGATGTAACCTTAACCCATATGGGTCACATCCTGTGATATAGGCATCATGGCTCCTATAATGGGTTACATCGTGTGGTCAATGCACCACGGTCCCTGTGGGTAAAGTATGGTAACCCTGTATCGTAAAACCCAAAGGGCTACATAGTTCGTGCCAGTTAGATCCTGCAATAATTGTATGATAGTCTCTTCAGATTGTACGCCCAATGCATCATGGTCTCTGTGCGTTATATTGTGTGATCTATGCATCAAAGGGTGTGGGTTATACTGTATGCCCAACGTATGGCTCCTCTGGGTTACATCCATAATGCTTAAACTCCTGCAGCAGGGATCGTTTGTGCCATTAGCCAAATGCTGTTTGATTAATTTAGCTAATGAAATTTGCAAATTGCTTTTTGGTTTTAACATGAATTACATGAGAGTAAGGTCGAATTCTTCAGTCATTACTGTCTTGTTTCCCGATTTGGCTTCCCTTTTGACGGCCTAAATCTGTCCCTCCGCGGGCTCAAGTTCCAAAGTGTGGTATTGCAGGTTAAATGTTTCTCGTCCCTGTTTGATAAATGGTGGGCCTACAGTCAATATTTCAGTCCTAGTGGGCTCAAGTTACAACACCTAGTAAATGTTTTCCAGTTTCTGCATGCCACATCATGCATTCAAAGTACCAGTTCCTGCCGGTTTTTTATCTTGGAGTTGATGCATCGTACATCCAATGAATTATATCGTCACGACCACGTGGTCGATACATCTTGGTCCTCATGCTTTATTTCGATAGTGTGGTCAACGTATTTGAATTTGTAGCAATATACATGTGATTAAATCATCGGTTTCTGCTTTATGTACAACAGACTTGTTTAGTTTTACATTTTGTCTTCTAGCAACTGGGTAACGCAAGCCAGCCATCTTGTGGCAAATTATGTACTGGTGGACATGCCCGAAGCTCCTGCAGTAAATGAGTCGATAGACTACGCTTTATCTTACCCTTTCATGCACATTTAAATGCAACAAATACTTTTCAATACCGGTCGAGTCTTGCAAATGAATAAGGGTCACATCTCTAAAGTTTTTTAGTATCTCAAACCTTTCCAAAGAACAGGGGGGGGGGGGGGGGCTTGGGCTTTTGGAGGTGCTTGCGAACGTTTGCGTGCATCACATATCATTTCTACATGTAGGCCGCATTTCATAACTCCCTGAACATGAATAATTTACGGCGAAAACAGTGCAGCGGAGTCTGTGGTGAACTGTATTCACATTGGAATTATATTTAGGTCAGCTTGGCTGTTATATTTTATCTTTTGTTGTGTTCCATGCAATGCAATTTATGTCATGTGAATTCATGTCACTGGGGTCCTTTTTGTACTTCATCGTAAAAGTATATTTATTTTTCCGTGCAAACAGAGAATATTATTGTGACATGACAAAAAGCACATGGCCCTGATGCCAAGGTTTTACATTTAGAGGAGCTGGTTAAAACACTCCTGCCACTTTAGGTCAAATTAGTTCTTTGACAATGATGCCAGAATCTAATAAACTGATCCACGTTTTGAAGTTTCTTCGAAAATTACAATTTACTCGTTTTTTTAACTCCATATCTTCTCTTTTTGAATCAAGTAATCAAGCATCGCTAGAACAATTATCTCAAGTGATTATCAATAGGATTATTTTTTTTCTTACCCTGCAAGCATACTTTCTCCGGCCAGGAACCAGAGAAAGTCTGCTTGGGAGGCACATTTGTTTATTAAGAATCATACATATAGAGCTAAAGATATACCCATATAAATTTGAGAGTTGATGCAGGTTTTTGAAGTGTCGTTGTCACATGAGATCTACTGACCGACCACATGAAAAGTTTTCTTCGAATTGTGTTGGGACAAACATTTCCTAATATTCGCAGATAAACTACTTTTCCAATATATACGATAAAACCTTAAGAGCTACAGAATTTTGCCATGTGGGTTTGCAGTATGGTAACATGTAACTTGCACGACAGGCATTTGTATATTGCTTAACATCTGTAGTTGTGTTGTGCCATCACGAAAATTTTCCTTTGTGGCAATGCATTTGCATTTGAGATATGCATACATATCTTTACGGCTTATCTTGTGGGAGGTACCTTCTCCGATTCTCTGTCTTTGTAAAGATCCATTGGTCATTGGTAGCCATCGGTAACAATGTAACAGGGCCGACAAAAAAATTCAAGCCACATGTTAAGTTACAGCGACTCCAGAAATAGTGTCCAAATGGGCGATAATCAAAGCAAACAAAAAAACCTTTTCGAGAAGCCCTGCTCACTATCAGTTCTTTACGTACTCAAGGATTCGTTGTTGCCCTGTTTCTTCTAGTGTAAATTGTGTCTGATGACAATTTTCAGAATGATGATTTTTTCCAAAGGCGGACAGTTCAATTTTCAATAGTGATGACCATGCGTCTTAAGGACAGGTAAGACACCAAAAATAAATCCCACTTTAGTCAACCCTAGCTCAAAATGTATTTGCGTTAGGATAACATATCATATATGTGTGTACTCGTCATACTCCAAGAAATTTATATGTTCCGTATTTGGGTGTCTGTGATGTTAATTGTTGAATAAACAATTGGAAGTTGACCGCAAAGCATCAATCCCATAAATGTCGATATAAGTCACTAATTATTTGTGATAAAATCATAATTACACTTGCATCTTAATCCTGACATATTGGCAACAAAAAACGATCCTGCGATTTTTTATGTTTGGTTTCGTTTTTCTGTTATCCATCCTCAAAGTTTGACGTTTCAATTTTCCCTTTGATTTTCAGGATGTTCATTTTCTTCATTTCATAGAGAAAGAACGAAGCAAAATTTAGAAAATTGCTGAATCGTTTTTGCACTTCAGACATTAAAGAATCAAAAGCCGTTAACCGGATTAAATTTCGCCCAGCCGTTTTCTTGGAATAACCATTCTTAGGTGGGGCTCTCGTCCTATTATCCTTTCTGAGAAAACAAGCTTCAAAGGCCTTTGATGTTGATCATTTGCCTCTGAAACAATACCATTTGCTCCAGTTAAGTTGATATTTGTACAAAACGTAGCAAACATCGTCCCTGAACATTTGGGGAGGTTGTCAATCAATTCTTGGCCAATCACATGAATAAAAGAGACTTTGAAGTACGGAAAACATTATTCAGCGATCTGTCAAACGGCGATAGCGACAGTCTGGTTTCAAAGTGTGACGTCATGGAGGCGGCCCTTCCGGCCCCATGACCTCAAGCCTGGCAACGAAAGTTGTGTTGCCTTGCTTCGGTGGGGCGGCCTGCGGCCGCTCGTGGTCGGTGTACGGATGGCGGGTTTGGTCTTCCGCCCCATACCTCTTCACCCCGTTTTCAGGGATAGTGTTTTACTGTATTTACTCGTCTCCTATCTGTATACTTTATGTAGTTAGCTTGTTAGACTTGTCTTTACAATTTACTTAGTTAGCTTGTCATTATTTTGTAGTTGTTTTCTCAATGAGTTTCATTTCTCTTTCCAACCTGAGCTTTGGAATGCTAGTTTGTGTGTTTTCTCTTGTGTTCACGTTTATGCTTATTTCAATGTGTTTATTTGTACTTTTATTTCCTCATCCCTGGGTTCCGATAAAGTATTATTATATACGTGGGTATCGTTGATTAGGGTGTCAGTTTTTTTCCCCGCCTGTCTTTGGTGTGAAGGACCACTGGGGTAATCCATCGCGGCACGGCCTCTGAAGTTTGAAGGGACATCGTCTGACGATTCCCGCTCCACTTGAACATTTAAAGTCTCCCTTCATTACAACGCAAAACAAGCAAGATAACTATAAAGTTAACCCCTAAGGCTATGATATGTTACCATGTTTGCATCTTTTCCCTGCCCACAAACATATTTTCGGCATGCTGCCTTATTTCGCATTGCCGCCCTGATACCACTCTCTTTTTACCATGGGCCGTTGCTACCTGCAGCCACGTGACAGGCTGTTAAGTATGATTGACGTGTGGCATTGTTCCGTTTGCCGGCTGGAAACCAAAAGAATGACACATGGACGTTCGGATGTCCACATGCCTGTGTAGTTTTTGGCGTTTTTCTTATATTTCTACTTTAGTTAAAAGCTGGAAAATTTGACAACTAATAGAAAGGACATTCATCTTGTAAAAACCGTTAAAATTTCAAAATCGGCCATGCAAAGGTTTTTGGTGTCTGAAGTGTCCTTAAACTTACCTGCTGATTATTTCACGCTTTATTAAAATGAATACTTGCCATTTTGGGAAATGTGATTGCAGAAGCATTGATTTCGTATACGTTTGTAGTACAAAACTGGTCTTCTTTGGAAAAAATAAGATCCAAGAGTCGCATTGACAAATTTACTAAACTACTTCCTGATACAAGCTAAGACAAGGAGCCGCTACTCAGAGAGGCGTGTACGGGTACAGGCTCCGAAACATGTTCTGAGTAGTAACCCGCTGAGGACTCTTTAATTTATTTGGGCTAATACAGCCTATATGTCAAAATTCTACAGAGGAACGTGTGCAATATGGAATAGTAATTCCATATGTATATAAGTTAGACAGTGACAGGTTACGTAATGGCGAGTAAAGAGTTCGGACTGCGGAATAGGGCAGTGAGTACTATGAAGTGGTTCTGGACAAAAAGACACAAATAAAACACAGACAGGTGTACCACTGCCGCGTCCTTCTTCTGGTTCTCAAAATAACAAAATCCAATCTCTCGGCGGTAGATATTTAATCCTGTGTCCGCTTATAAAGTAAAATCACCCTAATGGTCTGCTTGAAGCGCTTCTTCTTAGCATACACAGGGTTTGACATGACCCTCCCGGCAAAGATGAGTAACATCATGACCTTCTTTCCGGAACTAAACTGTCAAGTGTTTACAAGCTACTTGCACGTGTTTTTTTTTTTAGCACAAGAAGAGGCAAATGACAAGCTTCCAATGGAAATATTTTTCCTACCCAGATGAACTTAACCTATTATCTGTTCTCAAATAGTGCGTGCACTGACAGTCTCCAGTATGCCACTGCTACAGGTGTTTCAAAAATGTTTTGAGTGTTTTGGGCTCCTTGTGATCACCACTGCATACGTCAGAGAGCCAACCGCGTTACAAGAGAGTAAGTGTGTCCAAATCACACGTGTTTATATCGTGGGTAATACACTTCTCGCAACCTGTTTACACAAATATTTGTTTACTTACGATGATGCTGTGTTTACGCAAATGCATCATTACGTTAATTTACGTACTAAATGATCCAAAAAGTCGAAGAGTTGACTGAGCATGAGGATTGTGACGGTCTCGTGCTCAGCAGATTTTGCTTGCAAGACTGAAGTGGTCCACATTGGTTATTTCCTGTAGGTGTTAAATTGTAACTATACATTGAACACATTTGGTCGAGATCAACACTAGGCACATTCCCAACAAGTTGATAATCCAACATACAGTTTGAGAGATGTCAGATAAGCAATAATACACAAGAATTTGTAGAAGCAGAAAAAGAAATGTAGGGACTGCTGGTGAAAATATGGACTAGGGGTCCCCAGAAGTGTCCCGATTCGTAATTGCAAAGCAATACGCCAGGCGGTTTGGGAGACAAGATTTCGTAACCCGTCCCCCAAAAGAATTTTTTTTTTTAAATCGTTAAAAAATCTTTCAAATCATTGGACTTGACCAAATCTGATGGACATTCACCCAATGTAGACTCCATTAAGTGTCAAGATGATCCAACCAATGATTCGGTGAAGCCGAAACTGTTAATGTGAATGGACGACGAGCGACAATCTCAAGTTCAGATGACTGTCAGGTCAGCTGGGCAAAAACCTTTTATTCACTGGAGCATGACCATTTAAAACAAGTCGGTAGAGACTAACCCAACTTACATCCCCACCAAGTTTGAAATGAATCGGGCTGACACTTGCAGAGATGAATTCAAAATTGTTGACCTTCAACTAACATTTAATAATAGTCGCTAATGAAGATCATATCCATATGCTACCGCGTTCCAACTGTAACCCGTGACCACATTACCCATGCAATGGCAATCAGATATAAAATGCCTAACGTTTGAACACTTTGCAGGGCTACACAAAGATATTTTGTGAACCATGAACATTGGTGCCACCGTATGAGAGTACGATATTGAGGCTGCTGATTGATCTTAAGAAAATCTATGTTGAGTGGGCTTTGACTAAGCACTCAACGAGACTGTTTTCATAGTTTTGCCTATTGACAGCCGGCCTGGTAGCCGGAGGCGGCTGTTGTTGCAACAACATACGCCTCAGGGCAACACACGCCATGAATGAACGGCCATGCGACACTCCTTGAGAGACAAACATGTAGGTTTTGGAGTCAAAACTGAAACACATATATGAACTTTTGCCATGAACTTGTACACTTTTAGTTTTCTTTACTAAGAAAAACTGTTACTCGAATCTAATCTACCATGAAAACAGACAAAGGTGTTGACGTGTCTCTACATAAGACCATTTGCAAATATTTATTAGATTGGGGCAGGGATACGGACATATCCCAGGTTGTCGGAAGTCTAAATTTGGGGTACAGAAACACTACTTGCGATATAATGGTTTATGCTGATCTGCGAAGAGTTAAGATTGTTCGAAACAGACTTGAGCTATGCAGTGCTGCAGCAAACATTCTGTCTGGTGAATTTTACATGACATATTGCGCTGAACCTGCAGACTAATTCCAATCCTCGGGTTGGCATTTACCTCATTTCCACTCTATGCAACTGGTATATAAGGTGCACCTACAAATACTGCAAATCTACCGTGAAGCTAGGCGCAATAACATTGTTGAAACGGCAAAAATCCACTGAACTAACCGTTCAAGACAGACTGGAATCACTTAGAATTACATTATGGGATTGGCAGCAAAGCTGAATGCACACAATCCAGTAAAGCATGGAAGTTCATAAAAGTTCTAGGGGAAGAAAAATGGTGGAACCGTTATTCAAAAGCAACAGTTGAGTCGTTTGTGTTAAACTGAACATACTACAGACTTCCGATAAGGAATTCATAGTAATTTCTGAGTAACACAGTTGGAGAACCACAATATTTTCGTTTTTGTGGGTTTTCGTCCCGTTTCGCTTTGTGATAATTTCAGTACCGATTGGTCCCTACAATATTCGTGACTCTCCACTGCGTGTCCATGGACCTTTGCCTCACTTACATATACATGGCTCTCGGCCCTACTTATATATCCCTGACTCTCAACTCCACTTATGTGTCTATGACTTTTAGTCCATCTTGTATGTCAATGGCTCTCAGTCCCAGTGCATGTCGATGTCTTGGTTTAACTTGTATTTCTATAACCATTGGCCCAACCAAGGAGGCTACACGAGTGCAGCCTCCTTGGCCAAACTAACATTTCAGTGACTCCTGGCCCCAATTACATTTACATGACTCAAAGCCTAACTTATATTCCTATGACTCTTAGCCCCATTACAAGTCAATGACTCTTAGCCCCATTCATATTTGAATGACTGACTCTTTGCCCCAATTATATGTTAATGACTCTTAGTTCCACTTATATTCCTATGGCTCCTAGCCCCACTTATACTTCAATGACACTTAGCCACGTGTATTCCTATGACTCTTCGTCCCATTTCTATTTTAATGACTCTTAGCTTATGAATCTCTTCACCCCACTTGTATGTCTCTTAGCCCCTCTTATACCCATGTATCTACCGACATGCCCATACATCCTATTCACTGTTCTATCTATATCTCTTGGCACCATTTATGTCCATACCTGTTGACCGAACCTATATGCACATCTCTTGCACCCACGCATATCCATGTGTTGGTCTTACCTTCATGCAGGTCTCATGGCCTCTGGTATTTCAATATTTGTTGACCGACCTAATATTCAGATGTCTTACAGAACGAAACATTAAAATGCAGAGATGAAAGAGCATAAAATGATTATTTATTCAGCATATACCTTTTGCTAGACACTTTTCATAAACATGCAGGCAAGAATGAATGTGTGAAGCGAGCAGTCACACAAAGGAGAGGAAATGACTACAATGCACAAGATCGCTTCATGTCAGGAACAAAAAATCCCAACATATATTTTACTACCAATGGGATACTTTAGTACCATACAGAGATAGTTAAGAACTACCGCCACCCAGCACGTATTGATGTAAAGCTCCGGTCCATTGGTAACACTACAAATGAATGGTGTCAGCACTATGCTATATTAACTCTGACCACGAAAGTGATCAATAGATAATGTGTTCCATACGGGTTATAGTATATTAATGCACTGGTTGCAACGTAATTAGTATAAACATTGATTGGTGGTGTTTGGGTCAGGTTGGAAATACCTGCAGCGCAGGCAAGTTGCACAGGGTTACAATGAACTGGGTCCTAGTATCCATAAACCAATTATTTGTAGAACATTTTGGTCTGTGGATATAATGATTCATTGTAGACGTTGGCCGGACAAAACTGACTTTGGACTCCAGGCAAACTACCAAGATGAACAAAGCGGCGGATAGAGAGCTTGGGTTCACTCCAGTGTCACCATAATAGTATCACAAATGTCCGTCTGAAAAGTACCACAGAGGCTCGTGTGCTTCAATTTTAGCTTGTATTGTTTATGGCTATTTTTGGCTTCCATTGATTTAACATCTGTCTCAATTTTTCCAACATTTCATATCATGTTTGAAGATTTCCCTCTGTTGTGTGTGTGTGTGTGTGTGTGTGTGTGTGTGTGTGTAATGTTGAGCACAAGTCTGGTTGGCTGGGTGAAGCGTATCTAGACTCTCAACTGAAGAAAAAATGGATAACATCTATATCCTATCTCTCGTGATGTGGATTCATAAATATACGTATTGATTCTGGTTGATCAGTGAACAAGGAAACAGGGCCTGTGCTGGCCTAAATAATCAAGGTAATTGACTGGTATAGTAACCAACATGATTGCTAAAAACGAGCTAGCTGTGCAAACTCCAATTAAATCTTTCATGTGGTTCCGGCATGGAATTATTTCATGTTTGTACTGTAATTATGCATGATTAAATCAAATTAATATTTGTAAGGAGTATTGTACACTGATTAAAGAACAGTTAATAGGTCCATACTGTGTACGCTATCATGATGCTACAGCATTTAAATCGAGGGCAAACTCCAGCAGATAATTTTACATGGACAAAGGCATAAATCATGATAGGCCTGATGAAAGTTTATTTTGACTCTGAAGCGCTAATTTCCAGACTGAGTCAACAGCTTTTCTCGGGGGGCTTTTGGAGGCACTACGCCCAAGGTGTGCCGATTACAGCAATTGACCCAGACCATTAACTTTCGCTGGAACCCGTCAATTCGGGCTTGGCACGCTGGTGCTTGTACAAAAGGCCTTATTACCAAGAATTTGGAAGTGAAATCGTTATATTGAGATAAAGGTGACTGTTGCCGTAACTGTCACTCAAAGGGTTAAATATAGGTACAATATAGGAGAGCTCTATTGGGTTCCCCGTGCCTAGCGGGTACACTGGTAATCACCAAAAGGGCCCGGAATACCAAATCACCGTTTTTACCTGTGGAATTTAGAAATACATGCAGGTACACGTGATTCGTGTAAAGTTTGTGCTTTGGTGGTTACATCCAACGTAGCCTAAGCTCCCTATTTCCTAAAAGATTTTATTTACAGTGATGGTGACAAAACTGTAAGGAAATGGAATGATTGATAATTGTGACCTGGACGACAGGTAATCGTAATTCTGATGTTTATTTATGATAGTTACTATTGGAAACCAGGATGACCAAGCGACTCAGTCGATAGGTTGTATTCATATTTGAATGCGGTCCTACTCTAACACCTATTGAGCAAAAGGGGGAGCCATCTACATCAGGGCAGATTAATGTATTTAGCATGGGCAAAACTACTTTCTCAAAAAAAATAACACGAACACAGAATAATCTTAAGAAAATGTTTTAACATATATTTGAAACATGAAGGATGCCTAAATTGTTTAGAAATGAGCCCTCTTTTGGTTGAAATATAAAGGTACATGTTATTTATGGATGTTTATGTGGTATATAATACAGATCTGCCCTGATCATGGTGGAAGCATCAGTCTGTTGCCCTGGCAACACTGGAAGTGAGCAGGATCGCAGTTAAACATGAATGTCTCCTATTCTACAAAGATTAACACTATCCTGGCAGACACGGGGTTGACGGTGTGGAGCGAGTCAGTTCAGCAGGCAATGTTTGTAGTAAACGCTCTCAATTTGCCTTCAGCGCAGACCATCCTCCATCTGAATATGTACTATTCAATACGTCAGTGTGGAGAGTATGACCTACCAGTTAATTAAACCGACTTTAAACGCGACGGTAGTTGAAAAAGCAGCTGGTGCATGACTTACCATGCAATACAAAATCCACACATGTAAGCAACGTTCGTAAATGGCAAAGTGTTTGTCAGAAACTTTTAAGGCCATACGTGACGTCGGAAAATTTGATGACGTATGAAATGGTTATTTTTTTCATTTGTTTTGTGGTCACGGAACAAAGGGTCTAGAACCAGCTAACTTCGGCATCAGCTGTCTGGCCGAAAATGGGAAACGCACATATCCACTGTAATATATGCCCACTCTTAAAAGAATGGCTTAATGGGGGTAGATAGGTGTACGTGAACGCCATAATCGACACGGCCCAGTTCATTGTATTTAATCCAGGACAATTACTGTACTGTGTTCAGAGTTGTCTCATATCGGAGACTGTACATATGTCAGTCCAACAGCACGCACAATGTGTTTTGTGACATGCACAGAACGACCAGGCCTTGTGAGAAATCGTAACTGTGGTAGTGGGCTTCAAAACACACTTCCCCAGCATAGACTCCATACGGAAATGGTTTATATATATATATATATATATATATATATATATATATATATATATATATATATATATATATATATATATATATATATATATATACAGCACAAGCGGAACTGGCAAAGAGGGTTGCAAGGTTGTTTTTTTTTTTTTGCCTTTTTTTGTTTTGTTTTGTTTTTGTTTTCTGGATATAATTGTGAATGGGATTCCTGACAAGAAAAAAAAAATCTGGCTTAGGAAATCAATTAGGCCATCAACAGGCAATTTCAACATCTATGCAGTTAAATTTGAGACGGATATGTAAAAAATTCAACAAATACGTTTTGTTGCTCACATAACATATAATAGACCTGACAACTCTGGGAAACATATAAGTATCAGGACAGCTTTACTGTCACTAAAATAAGGAAAGCTTAAAGAACTAATCTGAAACTGGTCGGGTGTCTTGCCATCATCCTGAAGCAGTACTTGTCACTAAAAAGTGACCCACCACAGACTGCTTTGCTGTCTCCATGGCTACAAAGAAACTGTACAAACCTGTTGATCTGGTTGCCTTTGCTGCAGTTGCACCCTTTCCCTCATCTAATTTTGAAGATAACAAAGATTCAAAATTTGAATTGCTCCTAATTAGCGTTACTTAAAATGCAACAACTTTTGTTCTGTATTCATTAAATGTGCAATGATCGATGACGTGTGAAACTTGTAATCGCATCTCTATCTACCCAAGTCTTGAAGGTATTCAAGATTTAAATTTTGAATTGCTCTGAATCAGCATAAATCAAAATGCTGCAAATTCAATCGGTATTCATTAGATGCCAAGAAATTCACAATTTACAGCTCATTTTTTCCATCAGCCATTCGTGAGTGGAATCCATCATCCTGAACAGCTGGGACCATTGAGCATTTGGACGAATTTAAAAGGGAACTTAATAGAACTTAATCAAAATGTAATGAACTGTACTATTTAGGAGAAAGGAAATATGCCATACATCACTGTAGAATGAGAATAGCTGCAGCCAGCCACCTAAATAGTGACCTGTATAAATTTGGAGTTGTTGAGTCTCTATCGTGCTCATGTGGAGCAAATTGGGAGACTGTTCATCACTTTTGCTTTGAATGTAACAAATATGTTATACTAAGAAACGAAGTGAAATGTAAAATA
>OZ026618.1:61350751-61384751 GCA_964020975.1 Hermodice carunculata | reverse complement strand
GTCGCGCCCTCGTTGACAGTTTCAAGTTTTTGTTTTTCACATGTTATGCCAAAAAGACTGCAGAATATGGATCTAATTTGTTTCTGTGATATGAAAGTAACAATAAATATTTAAGTTAAAAAGTTTTAAGGGTTGCGTTATTTGTTTGGTTCAGTATAGTTGCGCCATGCAACTGAAACCATACACAGCCCGTGTATGCAAAACCTACACCCGTAACGCTACGATAGATTTGACAAACGCTTAGTGTATTGCGCTTTTGTAAATTTGCAGAATGTGACCGTGTATATTATCATAATAAACTTACAAGAAACAGTGGCGGCAACATTGCTCTACGTGTCTCTTTCAACTGGCGTGCCACAGAAAACCTGGCCATACCTGTACCTGTACCGTAATAGACAAATGGTAAAGAAGCCATGTGGCGGAGAGAAACCATGTGAAATATTTCAACCGATAAATTCGACAAAATAAAGATGTCATGAACACAAAAAATGCGTACTCACAAACGCCTGAAACACCGACACCTTTCCTATATTTTGGGCTGTTTAGACCTTGTGCACGCGTCGCAAACATTTTGCAGGCAAGCCCAACATGGAAACACGTCCGTGTTCATGAACCAACCCGGTCTCGCAATGCCACGACACGCAACACAAAAGGGTGACATAATAATGAAAGTAAAGGGCAAGGAAATAAGGGATTGTTATGTAAATGGCACCGACGCTAGATGTCGCTGATAAAACGATACCCAATATTAATTTGTTTCTGTATGAGCATACTGCAAAGTAGGAATTAGTGGAGAAAAAAAAATCATTTTTTTGCATTGTAGTAATCACATCTCAAGGTAAAATGTGTGACCAGTGGCCCGTGTACCTTGAAACAGCAGCAATGTGCGCAATATACAATTATCATACCAATTAAGCATCAGCGAGAGAAGTATAGAACAAACAAAAATCATATTTTGATGCACACTATTTATGTATATATATATATATATATATATATATATATATATATATATATATATATATATATATATATATATATATATATATATATATACATACATACATATATATCCAAATCCATTTAAACATATCTCTAAATATATTCGTAGCTGTATCTGAATTCCCTGACTTGATTCATAATGTTGTATGGTATTTATCACCAACCATATTCTTAAAGACCCAGTATCCTTATGTTGAAAATCATAAAGTTATTAATAACCAGAAAAGAGGATTCGCTTCGAGAAAAATGTGTCTGTACGTTTTCAAACCTTACATAAATTAAAATCATGCGGCGTTACTTTCATGTACATAGGCCATATCTGCAGCAAAACATAGTATATACAATGGTCATAACGGGAGATACAATAACCACAACTTTGGCCGCTACTACGCGAATGAGGGACGTAATAATAGCTATACACAGGGAAGAAATAATTTCAATGTAGGTATCAGGCGTCACTTTACATGATTGTATTGTATGTGATTTGAAGTATGACGAGTGATCACATTAAGATCATGACGTGGAATATCCACAGCCACAGGCACACAGTCTGTGGTCAAAGTGAGTCCAAATTCAATGACAAAGAGTTTCTAAATATTTTGAAGCAGTACGATATTTTCAGTTTAATTGAAACACACGCAGGAAAAGACTGTAATATTGACATATCTGGATATAAACTGCACCATAGCGTGCGACCGAAGAAATAGAATGCATGTAAATACTCAGGTGGGATTGCTATTTATGTCAAAGATAGTCTTTCAAATGGTATTGAATTTCTGCCTATAACTTGTCCAGATATAGTATGGATTATACTAAGTAAATTGCACTTTCTGATGGCTGAGGACCTATATAATGCTACTGTATATATTTCACCCATAAATTCCAAATGTACCAGTTATACGGACATTTTTGAACGCATTGAAACTGACATGTCAAAATTTACTAGGGATGGGAGCAAATGTATAGTTATGGGTGACTTTAATGCAACAACGTCAACTTCGAATGATTTCGTCTTACCTGATAAAGCTGACTCTGATAAAATACCGTTACCTATTGACAATTTTTATGACGGACCCTTGGTCAGAATTAATATGGATAAGCGAAACGTGAATGAGTATGGTAATCTTTCACTTGATTTGTGTAAGTCCGCAGGTTTGCGGATCTTAAACGGCCATAAATTCGGTAACCTCACAGGGAAGTACACATGCTACAGCCATAACGCCAGACAACCAATATGCATTGACTATGTTCTGGCTGTCCATTCATTGTTCCAATCAATACCAAGTATGCTAATCCACGCCCTCACGTGGTTCTCCGACCACTGTGGCGTGTCATTTGATATTGCGGTCAGTTCTTTGAGACGAGAAACAGTACCGTTATGTGTTTCACGTGATATCATTGATCCACTGCCGGAACGTTTTTTTTTTTTTTGCAATGGCATGAATCCCGCTATATTTACCACAGCGTTGAGTTTGGTTTGTAAACAGGACATTGACGATTTTCTGCATCATCATTATTATGTGGAAAATCGCAAAGATATTGACATAATGATCCGAGATTTTAACAAAAGTATGTATAAAGTAGCAAGGATTACATTAAAAGTTAGACCTAAAAGAAAAAAGGGTAAACGTCTTCCTAGATACGCCACTAAAGAGTGTTATAGTATGTACGATGAAATTAAAAGATTGTCTGAGAAATTGTCTAGTGGCCAGCATCATTATGCACTGAGACATTCATATTATTCGACGAGGAAAATATTTAGATTGCTATGTAAACGAAAAGAAGTTGATTTTAAGAATAATATGAAATCTCTGGGTGATATTCAGGACAAAGATCCGAAAGCATATTGGGAACTCATTAAAGAATTAGAATGTACGGTTATCAACAAAAACAATCGTAACGAAAATATTAGTCCTAGACAGTGGTTTAGCCATTTCTCACGTATAATGTCCCAGAACTTGAGTTGCGACTCTCCTAAGGAGCAAGAAGTGAAAACTTTGCTTAAGAATGTAGAACATATGGATAAATCCTTTTCTGCACTCGATTATAGAATCAGTGAGACAGAAATAAACGTTGCTTTAGAAAAACTGAAAAACAGCAAGTCTCATGGCAAGGATTCTATCTGGAATGAAATGTTAAAACAGAGTAAGACCACTTTGTCACAAACTTTGCTGAAGGTATTTAATAATATTTTTACATCCAGCTTTTTCCAACTTTATGGAAGCAAAGTATACTAGTTCTGATACACAAAGGTGGGTGTACAAGTGATCCTAATATGTTTAGAAGCCTATCATTAAGTAGCTGTATGTCGGAACTTTTTTTTGTACTGTCCTGGATACTCGATTACAAAAGTATTTGTCAGATGCTAATATCAAAAGTGAATTCCAGATCGGGTTCTCGGAGAAATGTGGAACTAGCGATCATATATTTGTGCTCAAAACATTAATAGATAAATATTCAAAAGCTCTAGGTAAAAAATATTTATTTGTTTGTTTTGTGGACTTTCAAGAGCCTTTTGACACCATTTGGCATGAGGGATTATTCTTTAAATTGTTGAAATATGGAATTAATGGTTTCATGTATAACGTTATAAAAGATATGTACTTTGAATCGAGTACTCAAGTCAAATTTAACGATGGACTTTCTGATAACATAACTTTACTTAGGGGCGTTAAAAAAGGATGTGTCATGAGTCCTACGTTATCTAATATTTTTGTTAATGATTTACCCGATTTTTTCGGTAAGAATTGTGATACTGTGTCTTTGAAAGAAGAAGATATTAATTGCTTGCTTTACGCTGATGATCTGATGTCATTTATATTAGACGACGTTGAACTGGATACAGTTTCTAAATACACATATCTTGGCATATAAATTTCGGCTTCAGGCTCCTTCGATGGCACAATGTTATGTGATAAAGCAAGTAAGGCCCTAGCGAGGCTTTAGCATGTGTTTAGAAATGGTAATGTGCGTGTCAAAATGAATCTATTCATGTTTGATAAAGTTATTTCCCCAATATTGTTATATGCGTCGGAAATATGGGGAGATTATGCGATTAGCCCATCCAAGTCCATAATACCTGACAGTATTTCAGGATATTTCAAATTTGGTATTGAAAGGCTTTATATTGGTTTTCTGAAGTTTTACCTTGGATTGAATCGGAAAGCATGTACTATTGCTGTCCTTGGTGCGCTTGTATGCACCCCGATTTCCCTGAAGATAATGAATATGGTGTGTAAAAATTGGTTTAGGATTGCGAACAGTGAAAAAAATTCCCTATCATCAAATTCTTATTTGTGCAATATTGAAATGTCATATGAAAATCAAAACCAGTCATTGTGGGTGAAAAGCATCACAGATATATTGTTTGCGACTGGTTTCCAGGAACTTTGGCATAATCAAGGCAACAGATCTGGCATATTTCCATCCACGTTATTTATGAGCAAACTACAGGAGAAATTTCAGAGACAGTGGAAGAAGCACTGTCACAGGAAACTGGTATCCGTGAGTCACGTAACCAGTAACTACTTGTTTCTGGTACCCTGCTTCAGTGGTTTCAGAGCCTATGCCAAACTTAAGCAACATTTTATTATAATAGTATAATTCTTTGTAAGAACAGTTTGCTACGGTCAGGGCTAAATAAATAAATAAAAAGATAGATAAATAAATGAATGAATGAATGAATAAATAAATAAATAAATAAATAAATAAATAAATAAATAAATAAATAAGTAAGTAAGTAAATAAATAAATAAATAATTTATAAATAAATGAATAAATAAATAAGTAAATAAATAAATAAATAAATAAATAAATAAATAAATAAATAAATAAATAAATAAATAAATAAATAAATGATGAACAAAAGAAACAAACAAGCAACCACTTGATAGAAATCCCTGATGTTCTTGTCATTTTCAAAGTGAATCTGAAAAAAATGAGCCTGGGTCTGATAACTCTTGCTATAGATACAACCATATTTGAAGCAGATATGTGGCTGCTTTTTTGACAAAAAGTAGGTTCAGTACTGACTTAAAAAGCTAGCCTTGACTTGCAAACCGTTTAACAGACCAACAGATACTGTGAGTTTAGTTTATTATTATTTTTTTTACGTGGCGTCAGAATGTAGAATGTAAGCTAAGTACCACGTGACCCAAACTTGTCAGGGCATATGATTCTAATTGCTCAGACCAGAAAGAAATATTGAGATCAAAGAAATTATGAAGCATCCTCTCGGGCCCAGTTCTTGATCTTTGGCAACCGAGGATAGTTTCCTCAGAAAAAAAAACTAAGAAAGAAGTTCTTGCCAGACAGTTGAAAAAATATGTCCTTCGCTGGATCTATTCCTGTACATCTAGCATGTATCATTGATGGAATGAGCCCGGTGCAAAATGCTCGTGCAGATCACCAAACATTTTGTGATGTAGCACATAATAGTTGCAGACCATTACGTCTCAATATGAATGTACAAAATCAGTCCAAGTTGAAAAGCGTCCAAATTTTGACAAGCCTATTAACATGGACGTCACCTGATATAAAAGCAAGACTTGAATATCTGCCAAGCAATACATTATTTATTGAATATCTAAGGACGAGAACCCGGAACTTTGCTCACTCGAGCATTCATAATATATTAACATCATGGAATATTGCAATAAGAAGAGCTTGGGATCTTCCAGGAACTTCCCATCGCAACTTACTCGCTGGCTTACCAGGATCTCAACACGTATCAGTCGTAATGTACAAGAAGTTTGTTTCTTGATATCAGAAAATGTATTCCTCACAAAAGGAATGTGTAACGATGATTTCTGCACACTCCACTATTGACACAAGAAGTCTAATTAATTAGAATATGCAAGTCAATCAGCGAAAAAACATAGCATAGACCTCATAAGATTGTTACATAACAACGTACAAAACCATGTTTTAGATATAGACACCACAGAAAAGTGCGGCAAACTGTAAATGTTTTAACTCATTCCATACTATGGTGACAGGCCTTGGTCAGTGCCAGAACCACTGACTTAAGACTATAGGCGTGTTAGTACTTGAACGAAAGCTTCTTTCATGAAAAATTAAAATATGCAATTGTCGTCTTAAATCTAGGTAAATATACGGAAAAATCAGGGACTGGTATGGAATGAGTTAAAAGGACCAAGGGGTGCCAGGGAGTCTACACATGATATTCCTGGATTCTCAGCAGAAGAAATACGTTTGATGTACGACTTCACATCGACACACAACCTAACTTAATCTGCTACTCCATGTATATGTTTTTGAATTTATTATCAACTCTACCATATTATATGTATGTGCGAATAAAAATGGCACACACACACACACACACACACACACACACACACATATATATATTTATATGTATATATATATATATATATAGTGTATACTTAATTTTAGCTATCATGCATCTTTGTGAGGGCATTTAGAATATACACGTGGATGTATTTTTGGGGCATAATGTAAATTCAATTAATTTCGTTGTTTTTTTTTTTCGCTTATTTTGCTCATGGCAAAAAAAAGGGGGGTTGGAAATGCAAAACATACAATGAAACAGTATTTTAATATAGGTTTTAAAGGTACTCTGTCCAAAACTGTGCAAATAAACTTTTAGGTAAATGCCAGAAAGGAAAAAAAAACGTGGAAAATTATACACGTGACAATAAATATATTTATACTGCATGCTTACAATACAAACCGGATTATGTATAATGCCGTACATCTCTTTTGCCATTTTCAGGCGAGGTGAGATGTACTCTCTCAGCTTATACAGTATTTACTTTGGTTTCCTACTGGAGTAGGGGTATTTTAGTGTGATGAGTTAGTGATGCAATAGGACGTATTCATATCTAAATGCGGTCCTACTCTAACACCTATTGAGTAAAAGAGGGAGCTACCTGCATCAGGGCAGATCCATGTATTTAGCATGGTCAAAAGTACTTTAACAGACTGAACAACACAAACACAGAATAATCTTAAGAAAATGTATTAACATACATTTGAAACATAAAGTATGCCTAAATTGATTAGAAATGGGCTCTCTTTTGGTTGAAAAGGTGTTATTTATAGATGTTTATGTAGTATATAATACAAATCTGCCCTGATCATGGTGGATGCATCAGTCTGTTACCCCGGCAACACAGGAAGTGAACAGGGTCGCAGTTAAATATGAATGTCTCCTATTGCTGACATTTGAAACCGAAATTTGTGCTCCTATTGCTGACATTTGAAACCGAAATTTGTGCTTGTCTTCTGCTTGTATATCGAGTAGGTTCCTCCTTTGATTTAAGGCTGAGTCAGCAATTTTCCTTGGAGTGGGTGGAGCCATATCACCCAACCCGTCTCAAGGAAGGTTTGTGACCTCGAGCACGTAATCTTGATGGGTCACATCTACGATTCTTACTCAGAATTTTTTGCGCTGAAGGAAATAACAATATTCAAGCGGACGTCCTGATGACCATGAGACTTCTTGTATTTTTCGTCTTCTCAAAAGTCGTTGCGCGGAATGTTTTGATTTTTTCGTATGGATGCTTTCCAGGTGATGCTCTACCAAGTTGCCAAACAGATGATGATGCAATAATTTTCGCCAGTTGTTTTTCTATTTGAGAAAAAGGAATCAAAATTTCTTTTCAAGAACAACACAGCCAATTGCTTTGATATCACACAGGTGATCTATGACCATGTAGGTCCTTATTTGGTAGCCAGGTGGCCCTGCGAATTTTCCCCACTTTTTATGAATTTTGGCGTGTTAAGGCTATTTTCGCCTTCTCAAAATGGGATGGACAGAATTTATTTGAACTCTTGTCAGAATACAATGTGACTAAAGATTATCAAATTTTGCGAAAATGATGAGGATATATTAATATTTGACAAAGCTTTAGGATATCAAACTTTGGGACCATGTGTCGGTAAGCACTACACTGTAATTGTACATAACAATACAGTGCATGTGTAGTAATATTGTCAAAACGGCTTCATGGAATGCTTTGTTTATGCAGACAGAAGTTTCCCAGATGGACATCTACCATTGATGTGACGAAGATGATGCTATATGGTGAATTGCTTTGATATTGCAAACAGTGTCAGGGTCACTCTGGGGTCACGAAATTTACATTTTGGCCATCAGGTGGCACTGTATGTTTATACGAATTTGTGTGTGTGTGTGTGTGTGTGTGTGTGTGTGTGTGTGAAGGCCATGTTTCACTTCTCCAGATTAGCCGAACCAGTGGTTTTAGGTTTCATGTGGGTATAGTCGCACCAGAGATAATGAAGGTTTGCGAAAATGATATGAATATGTTTAATTTTTTGACAAAGTTATGGAATATCAAACTGTCGTGCCGTGTCGTTGTGTGTGCTGTACGAGAATATAGCTGCAATTGGGGGGGGGGGGATTAGAATAGTCTGACAACTGTTGCATCGAATGCTTTTGCACACAGATATTTGCCGGGCAGAGGTAGACCTTCATCAAATTTACGATGGTGCTGATGATGCAGTAAAGCAAATATCTTAAACGGATTACTTAGTCGAGTTCTATTTTAGCTGAATTTTTCAAAAGATTCTTTTGTGGCAAATCGGACAGACTGGCTTATATCTTGATAATGGTGATTCCTTGACCCATGGTTACTACAAAGTACCTATGTTTTTTCAGTTTTGTTAATTTAGTCAAATCTTCTTTCTTTGACAGCAAGATCTGCAAACCTAAAAAAAAAAAAAAAAGGCTAAAACGTAAATCTTGTGACAAAAAGGTGTCATTGTCAGTATGTCGAGTTCACATATATTACTTTAAAGGAATCAGATGTTACCTAAGTCAAAATGAAATTCATCAATTTGTGAAAGGCAGGCAAAAGTTTTTAAAACGAACTTTATGACAAACGAAAAGGATAGCGCAAAAAAGTAAAATTATTGATTTTTATTCGCGTTACTCGACAAGTTGACATCGTACGTTACCTTGGTGCTCGTTTTGAGTAATGCTGCCGGTCATATTTAGCAAAAAAGAGCAAAAACGTGGCAGTGGTCTAACTGGTGATGGGCCCGGCTCACCCGGACGGCTGTTTGACCATCTGAATATCCTAAAATCGGTTACGCATCTGCGCTGTTTGTCATCAACTTGGCCAAAACGTCAGCTTATAGCTAAATAGGCAAGGGCTGGAATAGAAGGTTCGAGAATTGCCTAAAAAAGGGCATTGCAGTCAGTGGAGGGCTAGGGTTGTGTATTCCCATTACTTTACATTGTAATTTCCAACTTAATAACTTCAAAACTACTGCACATAGAAACACCATATTTCAGACAGTAAATTGAGAAGCATAACTAAATACCTCACAAAAATCATATAACCACAGCAACAAAAGTGACTATTTTATTTAAGGTTGCTGTAACATACAAACTAATGGGAATTCACAGCCATAGCCCTCCAAATGTTTGTGTATGCAGTTGTGTATTGGGGCAAATACACACCTTGGAGCTAATTATGACCTTTCCTATTGCACCCCCCTCCCCAAACGGTCACGTCTATCTCGCGACTCGACAGAAATGTTGATATACTTACATTCTCATGCGAACAACCTGGCTGTGAGTTCATGTCCATAGTGAAATTATATACTTTGTATGCAATATGGCATTAGCGGAAATATGTGTTAATATTTTGCAGTGAAAACTTTACATTAAAGAATGGTTTAATATGGATGTGGAATCTCCATGGCAAACAGTATATGTTTATTTGCTTCATTTAAGTTCCAAATCTGTTCAACCGCCCAGACGTCAGCTCAAACCAACTCCTATTGGCTCCCAAATCCGAAGTCGGCTCCTATCACTTGTATTCGCAATCACCCCTCATCCCCACCACCAGAATCATTTTCCTTTTCGTGGTCAATTCCCATATGAGAATATCATACAAGACACTGATACTATATCGTACGCTTAAAAACCCAAGACATCACATTATCAATTAAGAAATGGGACGAAAAGTGACAGGCACAGGAATATCACAGATAAATCTGACAAGAAAAGGACTTCTTTGACACTCACATGAAATTCCTGCTTTTGCTAAAAAGCTCAAGACGCTTTTTACAGAAACACTGTAGAAATAATCTCAAACATAAAAAACTGTTTTGCGCAAACCTTATGGGTTGTAAGTTCCTAGTACGCTTCTATGTCGAAGGTTTTTCATTCACATACTCAATTTAAGCAAATACGCCTCGTCGACATATCAATTCTTATAGGAGCATAACGGTGTTGTATGATGCGGTATTTGCCACTTGACATATCCCGCTAGAAGAGTTTTACAATGGATGTTTCTTTTCCTGTTTTCCATATTCTTTATTGCTGTATTTCGGATATTTTAGTTTAAGCAGACACGAAAAAGAAAACAAAATGCAAAAATGTATACTGTCATCTTCAACATTTTCTGAAGTATGCTTTTTCTTTTTACGTTGGTGACTTGTATACGCCACGGCAGATGTCCCATTGGAATCACAGATTTACAGCATACGCACTACCATCTTGATTCTGTCCCCTTCATTTGTGTGTAATTAGCTGATCTTCACCAGAATACGAAGCACATTTTATTTTTGAAGCCTTTTGTAAAGGCTCATGTAGGTATATGCTCTATTTCTGTAGCAGGCAGTTCTTTTTTAGTATGGAGAAGCTTTACTGTGAGTAAGGAGGTGGGGCGTTTCCGAAATCGATATCAAAATCGCCGGGTGGTGGTGCCGGCTTGTTCAGGGTGGCATCCTTTCTAACTGGTATATCCATCAACGAGCCGAGTGGATCGTTATCCGGGTCTTTTGGCTTTTGCGGCAATGGCGGCGCCTGCTCCCCATCCGGGTGCAGAAGGTCATCGAGGTCACCAACTGAATCCCCAGGCTTCTGCTTCTTGGGAACCAGTTCATCGTTCGAGCCCATGTTGCTTCCACCTTCTTTGTCGTCCGCGCCCTCTGCATTCTCCAATGAGCCGTTCTCCTGACCATCGTCTGGTCCTACTTCTGCAAAAGGTGCACAAATAGTCTACATTTCGGAGGAGTCTAAAGCCGATTGTTGTACACTGGATGTTCAGCTAAAATTGTATCTTTGTCTGAGCTGGCTTTCAAACTACATCGACAGACTCTATTGTGCGCAAAACCCTACTTCACTTCAAATGTCAAAATGATGAAAATATCAGAGACAAGATAAGTTCTGGGTATTTTAAGTTGGCGAAACAAAATATATTTTATGTTTTCCGGATATTGTTAAGTGACAACAATGTGCCATAAGTTGCAGATTTCGAGCCGGCAGAAAAAATCACTCTATCACAATATTTTACTATCTGCAGCCTTCGTAGGAACTGCACGTTTTATGTTTATTTTTCTGATAAATTCATTTATAAATGTGTTCCACTTAAATATTTTTCTTGCCATCTTTTCTGTAAATAGTCTTGCGAACTTTGATAATGACAAATCGGTTCGTTCTATGTGGTCTTGTTTCTACGTATGCCACGTGGAATGATACTACACTTCAAATTTTCTTGAAATTCTGAAGTGAAAAACCGTCAACATGAATCCACTGAATATGAACACGTCGATATATATTGAGCTATGGGAAACAAATGTGATTAGCTAGTGCTACTTTCAAAGATCATGATTTGAATTTATGCCAAGAAAGTTAACACACACAAGAATACTGACGTTTCCAAGGAAGACACCATGTATGGGTTTACGGCACAAGGAAAAAAGACAAGCGCCTGAAACAGAACACTGCGGTGCACTGCAATGGTTTATTTATGCCTTTTATTGTGCTGGTAGTTGACGCGCGGCACAATGGGTATTAGACACAGCTTCGTGCGTCAAGCGCATGTGTGAGCAAGAATATTTGAGTCACAAATAAGAATACGTACGGTTTCCTCTCCTCTGTCGTCTTTGCTCTTTCTTAAACATTTTCTCTTGGTCTCTCTTCAATTTTTTCTTCACCAGAATGACAATAACCACCACAAGTACAATGGTGCCTATTAGAGCCAGGAAAAAGTAGAGTACCGCACTTTTCCACACAGCTGTAAAGTAAAAAAAGAAAAAAAATGCGTGATATACGTCATTGAAACCACAACAACAGCAACAAGAAAATGAAGTCATCAGATTCGTGAAGTTTGCTTTCCTGGCGATCCGTGGATCGCTTTGCAGAGCCGCGGTCGCTCGCGTAAAAGACAAAGCATGGCAGGAACAGAGTACCAGGCTTGGTGTCCTGTTCATTGGCACTAAGGCTATCAAGGCAGGAAAAGTTGAGCCCTACCTATACATCTAGCCAAGAACTGAAGCAACGTGTGAGCGTAAGATTGCATGTTTTCCGTAAATCTAAATGAACATATTGCAGCCTCACAAACATTACATATCTATATTACCGAATTGAAATCAAGAGTATAACATTTAATTAAAGGTTGCTAAACATTAAAAAAAACAACAACTAATGACGATATGTTTATTTTGGACTAAGCTACGTGATATCAATCTTCCGAACCATTCGTTGGTTAGTGTTACAACTGCATAAGGAATAGAGAGCGCATATTGTAATAATTTGAAAGCTGTCCTGTGGAATGCCTTGCTCTTACATATAGATATTCCCAAGATAGACTTTCATCAAATTTGTGAAAAAGGTGAGGATGATACAATGATCATGCATCCAGTCTGAAGGGGTGCATATATACGTTAAAGTGTTAAGTATAACTCCAGCGGTTTGTTTTCCTTACAGAGCAAATCATATACACCGGCACATATCTTGGTATTGGTGCAGCTTTTCCCCATGGTTACAATTAAAAATTAATAATAAAGTACCAAAAGGGATTCTTTATGGTGCTCCTAATTGTAACTGGCCAGAGAAAAGGCTGTGAAAAATTCAATGAACTTCTCGCATGTACCCAGAAAAGGGAATGATGTCTCGTGCATCCTGAGTCAGAGCCGGGGAAGGTAGTGACAATATTTTTTCAATGCCAAGTTTAAGCCTAAGTCAACAGCTATTTTCGGCGCACTTCACACGCAATGCGTACAAATTACGCCAAGTTATAGCTGTTTACCAGAACCAAACTTTGTCCTAAGTCTATTATCTTCAGTCTAGGCGTGTTTATTCTTGAATGAAAGGGCTTTGCATGCGGAATTTGAGTATCATATAATTATAGTAATTCAAATATAAGATTTAATGTGAATAAAGTCGCTTACGGCAATGAAAGAGTTAATTGGCGGCGCGGAGATGACCTCCTGTTTTGTGTTTGAAGGATTGACCGACCATCTGATGCATCAGCCTCGAATATTAACCCCTTTTTAAAAAGAAGAGGACTGTGACAGTCCTGCACGGAGCTCACTTTCAATGCTCAAACTGTGGTGGTACTGTGACCTTCCCATTTGTATCATCATGTACAAATATTTAATAACTGAGTGTCTCGCTATTTCTCAGTAACCACTCGAAAATGGTTCAATAGTCCTCAAGTTGTAACTTAAAACATTAAATTCACTAAAGCAGTCATGATACTTCGGAGGGTTGCTCAAGATCGACCATCTGTATCTCATTTAAGCGCGTATGCAGGACCAATAGTCCGTGAAACGTTGAAGTTATAGCTGACATGACTCCCTGGATATCAGGAGAACAGTACAAGTAACCAAAGTGTCCCTTGACCTTCAGTATATGACATTGATGCTACGCAATTGCACTTGCAAGGTACAACTTTTAGACAACCATAACTGATTTGCAAGATGGACTCGTCTCACACACATTTCTGGACTCGTCAATTAAACGAAATATTGCAAGATCCGCTATTATCACAACATATGCCAACATGTAGTTTGATATCAGTGTCATATAAAGGTCAAAACAACAAACACAATATAAACCCGATTGGTACTTTGCTGTTTGTGTTTAGTAACGTTTGGCCTAGGATCTACATTTACCGAGATACAAGCCAAGGTGCTATACTTGCTGCTTTTCCTGGAGTCACAAAGCTACCAGGGACATATAGCTTTACACATAACTCATTGAGAATTGTGATTTTGCAATTTCAGAGCAATTGGCGAAGTGGCTTCAGCGAAAAACATTATGCAGCTTTTTCCAAAGAAACCGAACAAAAGAAATCATGCAAAAACCACTGGAGCGTGGCCTGTTTTAAAACAAACGTAGTTGAGATTTACTTAATTTTTGACAAACCACCGACAACAGACGCAGACCCATGGTTAAGTTGCCTTTTGACAAGTCTGCTGAGCTAAGAGAGGGAAAAAGATCGACTTTAGACAACAAAAGGTATTTTTTTTTATTTTTTTTATGTTGCACTGCATGAATGGAAAACAAACAATTACTTTCTGTGAGAATGCAGAATTTCTACCCCTGTTGTTGGACAAATTTTAATGCTCTAACTTCTTCCCTTGTTTAGGGGGAGGAGGGAGACTGCATGCAGAATATCGGGATCAAAGCGCCCGGAAAGCAGTTGCCTCCCCCCCCCCCCACCACCACCACATCAGTGACTTTGATACAGCGCCAGTAACGTTGTCTCAACGCTGATCCAACGGCGTTTCCCTAAACTGTAAGCTTCTAACGAAGTTTCCAATCCTTTGTTATGAAAAATGACTTAAAAATTATCAACTGAAGCCAAAACTTACGTTCTGGGGGTGTGCATGTGCGGACCTCTGACCTTTTCCCACATTTCATGCCACCACACGCCTCGTAGCTGTGGACTGATCTCTTTCGTTTGCTGAGGCATGAAAAGCTATCGCACACACATGCGCCCCAGGATTGCCAGTCGTTCATCTGGCAGTTGATTCGTTCCTGCTCGCACATAGCTGCAACACGACATGTGTGAGAGAAAAAGATGTCGAGTTATGTTACAGCTAAATTAAGTGCCTTTTGCCCAAGCATATAACATATATAATTTTTAATAAGGTAAAAAATAATATGTTATGATTCCAATTGTTGAGGGAAAAGCAGTGTTGTATCTATCCACGACATTGTTGCTCCGTGTTGGAGAAAGGTACGGCCAACTGATCGCTCTTGATACTGAAATGTACAAAGAATATGACGCAAAGTCGATTTTCAACAATGATTTGTAGCCCGACTGGCATGTATTTCGGTTTGACATGCAAATACGAAAACACAATTCCCCTGCCTGTTGTGAAGATTTGACCGCCTTTTAATGGAAGTATGAACTACATGTACCCGTCGACGTATAACAAAATAGTATCTGAAATCAGCTGATCCCTCAAATGCATTGAATATTGTAAGAGGTCAACACGTTTATATCCAACACCCATTTGTGCATTTTTCCAGAAGGCTTTCCCCATTTCAGGCCATTTTAAAATGGCAAATGCGTCTGGCCTATCACATGGCACTCCAAAATAATTAGTTGACATCTAAAAATAAAGAATACTATTTAAAACTCTATTATTATGCATTGGCATCTTATTTCTCTATTCTATAAATATTACATAAAATACAGCATTGTAAGTAACCACGGACCACAACACCAACTCACCGGTATTGCAGGTAACGACTGTTGCTCGCATCATGGCGAAATCTGTTGGTCCATTGGGGTCAAAGGCTTCCAGGGGATGGATACGAATATAACGGGCCGTCACTATTGTGGAGAAGTCGCCAACAACCAAATGATCTTTAGTTTTAGGACCCGGGAAAATCTGCAGTCATATAAGGAAACAAAGAGCAGGGCAATGTTCTGTGTTAACCTCAAAAACCCAATCCCGATATATCTGCATACAAATTTTCTGTTAAAAATACCTGAAATGATGTGGTGTTGTAAATGACCCCTACTTTCTTCATCCATATATCTTCCACTTCTGGTGTTAAATTTTGGGGCGATTTACATGATTCTCTTTACAGGTTGAAAAAACCCAGATATGGATAACATTTTTATAACAGGGGACTTCAACGTATATCCAACAACAACCATAGAAAAATGCAACTTCCCCATATTGCCTTGATCAAATTATTGCCAATATTCAAAAATATATTTGGAATTATAATAATAACCACAATGCAAATATTTGTGCATGTGGGGGACAATTATCAAGTACCATCTGGGAAGTTTGTTTTGACTCGGACCATGTCGATGTAATTTGTGACTTATGCAGCAAAAATATCAGTTTCAAAGATAGCGTTTCCCACCAAGAAGTTGCTATCAGGCCGGACGACGTACCTTGATACATACATACATACATACATACATACATACATACATACACACACACACACACACACACACATATATATATATATATATACATATATATATACATATATATATACATATATATATACATATATATATACATATATATATACATATATATATATATAAAGGTAAGAATCTTCGAATCTATAAAAAAAAGCAAAAAGAAAAATTGGACATGGAAATGACTAGTGTCATTTAGTCCTGGTGAATCGTACATTACGACTTATCAAAAAACCGACTGCCACCTCATCATCCCAACTTGTATTTTAAGGACGAATCTTTGCAGTATAAAGTAGATAGTAAGGACTTGGGTTTTGCGATCGGATATGAGATGCGCAAGTCCTTTTGACGAGTTGGCTACCAAAGGCATGGAAATGGTGAACATTAGGAAACATCTGCAATTTGGGTTTTGTAGGATTCCCTCTAGAAACGGGATATTTCTCTTTTCTTTGCGCATTTTTACAGTATGGGTCTGTCGTGTGGGACCTGTTCACAACAAATGACTCTCCCCGAGCAGAAAAAGTCAATACAACAGCTACCAGAGTTGTTACAGGAGCGACAGCTAGAACTAATTATGATCATTTTTCCAGCAACTTGTTTTGAAAAAAAAATCGGACAGAAACAACCAACATCACAGAGATCTACTTCTTTGCGTGCGGAAGGGATTCATTAAGAGCCATGCCCTTTCTCCCAATTGCCTTTTTTTATGAAACAAAATATTTTGAAACCAATTAGCCATTGACCTAATTTGAAAATAACCGTTTAGGTTATATCCTACAAGAGCAGGAAATGTCTCCAAAGGATATTTTATTTGACTTGCCAGGTAGTGTAATTATCAACTAAAGTATTTGATTTGCAGGCTTTCTGAATACCTGACAGTACGGCATAAAATGTGACTCTTACCTTGGTCGAAGATGCTTCTTGCACGAAACGAAAACCTGTTGGGGTTACGGCGTATGATACTGCAAACTTTGTCACCCATGATTCGCGCCTGTCTAGTAAGTCGTTTTCAACTTCTTCATAGAAGCCACCTTGAACTAGAACCCCTGCCACTTGTTTAGGGGTAGCGAGGTCAAATTCCATATATTGCTGTTTCAATGCTCTCCATACATTTTGGGCGCCTTTAAGGACAACGGAAACTGGCCCGCCGCCATACCTGAGGGTGTAGTCTCTATTATACAAAGTGGAGATTCCGTCAACTTTGTCCCACACCGAATAACCAGCTGGGATCGAAAAGTCTGTCACCAGAACGCCATCTACTGATAAATTCCAGGCCGGTTGTATTGTTACCCAGAGTTGCCCATTCCCACGGCAATCTTAAAAATGAATTTAAATTCAGGTTCATGCACTCTGGGTTTCCCTAAATAAATATTCTGATCCTCCACTGTCATATTATTTATATATTAACTCTTTCAGTGCCAACTGTGACTCAAGTCAAATTACAGGTACTTAAAAGTAACTGCTCTAAATTATAATATGGGTGCCAGATTTATGTTCCTTGTAAAAAGACCTTTCATTCAAGTACCATCATGACTATAGTCACATAAAATATAATAGTTCATGGCAACAGCTTTCCTCAGCATACTTTGGGTACATTGTGCCCAAAGTGTGCCAGAGAAACCTGTTGACTCAGTCCAAAATGTGGCACTGAAAGAGTTAATGAGGCCATTTGCTTTAGCAGCATGTTATACATGTACTGAGGGTATTTACACTAACAACATATACTGAGGCTATTTGTTTCATTAGAATCTTATACGTATATTACTGACGCTATTTACTTCACTCATGATTATTATGTAATAAGGCAATTTGCTTTGTTAGGTCCTTATACATAAACGGCAGGGCAATTAACTTCATAAGAAGGTCAAACATTTATTACTGAAGCCATTCCAAGCCATTCCTCTACTCCTGTCACAGTGTACCAGTTTTCAGTGGAGTGCTATTAACTTGCATTTGTTGTTATCCTTAAACTACTTTCTCAAGGACATGTCTTTTCATCTATTGGCATTTGACCTTCACAACTTTGACAACACTGAGCCGTACTAAATCTTTCTATGTCACATACAGTAGGAGTTTAATTGAGCATGCTTCCAATGTGAAAAACCGTAAGTGCCGAAGCGTTTTGCCACACCACCGCCTTATGATCGCAGATATTGATACTACAATCTACTAATGCAAAATATAACACGCTGGGTGTTGAAAATTGCGGCTGTTCTAACCATTCGCAAGGGTGACTGAAAATGATGAAAAGCATCATTTTTCGTTTCGCTAATTTCGCTGTTTCTGTCACTGCTGGTCAACGAAAGGTCAAATGTTAGAGAGAATATTTTTGAAATACATTATTCGTAATTTATCTACCCTTTCTCAAATTGTAAATCGTTTGAAATCATATCCCATCTAGTTTAAGTGATACATAAATTGATTTGTTTCACTTTCTGCTTTGTAGCCTCATTGAACTGGGCAAGGGGGAATTTCACGGAAAACGATCTCTGTTATCAATGTTTAATTTTGAAATGAAATTCGCATTTCTTATGATAAAAAAAAAAACCCGGACATCTCCAGGTAGTCGAATTACTTACAGGCACAGCATGGTGGGTTAGGTGCCCGGGTGGTGGTTGTGACATTCCCTTCTCCGCTTGATTTTGTGACCTGTGCAAACGATCCAGAAACACAGAGGGCTGTTATCAGAACGAATAACATCATGTTATCGTTTAAAAATGACCGTCGCTCTTAAGTTAACTAAAAAATTGCTCGTAATGATATATACCAGTTGCTTTTCCGTTCAAAGAAGTTTGGCGCAAGGCGGTCAGTATATAATTTACAGGTAATATGTAATTTGATCTTGTTTTGCTGACGCAGTGACGACGGAGTTGACAATAAAGGTTTCTCAACGGAATACAGTTTGCTTAAAAGCGTGATGTTGGGCTGCTTCATTAAGGGACATTTACTCCACCAGAGAATTAACACTAAAATTCCTCTTTTGGTGAAAATTTACGTTTATCCTTCTTCAATATCTATCCATTTTTATGTGTGTTTGTACTAAATTTTTCAAAAGATTTTAATAATTAGAGGAGTCTTTTTTAATTGCATGAAACATCCAAAACCAAATTATGCTATTTCGTGTAAATAATGGCAAGCGGCCAATTAAAATCAATTCAGCGAGCGTAATGGTAAAACCAGTCACGGTTGCATGCGTTTAACGTACATTCAAACTTCTTAAGTTATCCTAGAATATTAACAGTCATGTCAACAAAATTATTAGAACTATTTCTTAAATTTCATGCTCCGTTTTGACTCTTAATTTATATGTTAATGAAACTTCCATAGCAAGAAATGTTTTGTCGAAAGTCACAGATTTTGGATAAATCACATTCTTCTAAGTACTGGCCACATTGACAATCAATATAATGCGACCGTATTTTTAGTATTTGGAATTCTTTGCAACTGGGATTTATGTGCGTAAAATATTGCCCATATTCTATTTAACTGACTTTAATGTTGTTTGCACCAACAAAACCTGACAGTAATTTCAAGTGTAACTGCTCGATATTCTTGCAGTTGTTGGGTATTGGGTACAATAGGTGTAAGACTGCTTTCCTGTAATTTCAAAGAAGTGATGGGAATACACGAAAACGTTTAACATTTAAACATTGAAATTTTCAAAAGTGGCAAAGGGCTTCGAATTTTTAATGCTTTTAAGTTTTATTTATCTTGAAATGTTTTCCAATTTTTGTATATCAGGTCGATGGAAGACCATGCCTTGTTGGGTCTCAGAAATACATGACATACATGTATTTGTAACTTGACCGCTCTTGTGTGTCTGTTATGCTGCACTGTGGATGGATGGGACCTTTTCAATGCTACTAGTTATGAAGGCATTCATTTCTTGTGTCGAGAACTTATTAAACGGCCGATTTTGTAATTCGATCTCATATTGACGACGCGCGGGAAATATTTACATAGGAACCCGTGTCACCTATTGTCGATGTATGACCATAATTGAGTAAGCAAAAATTGAGAGACAGTGTGGTGCAGAAAACAATCAAAATCATACTCTTCTCGTGCGTTTCTTTTAAACATATATGTGACAACTCGTAACACCTCAGGCTTTACCACATTTCCGCACTTTCTTGAAAATTACAACAAACACAACATGTAAAGGACTTGAAAGCAGTTATGTGACCAGATCATCCGAGAGGCGGGAAAATAAGCGAAAGACAAAGTCTAAAGACTGACAGCAGCACACCCTTACTCGCTGGATCATCAAACCTTTGAACATACAGAATGGCGTACATTGGACGAATATTATTTCTGGCAATAATTGCTGCTTGTCCGTCGGAATACAAATCAGACGGCCCGTGCTGTTCTTACTGTTGTCCATGTGAGTTATATGTCTTTTACTTTATACTTTGTATTGTGTTTTCATTGTTGTAGCTCCATTTGTATTTGCATGACTTAAAATGTGAGTTTTTATGATAGAATAAATAAGAGTATACTGTTGTTGTCGGAGAAAACCTTTCATCTGTCAAATTTGTGAAAATTGAGCTATGAACAAATTTTACAGCGGTTAGGTCTTATCGCATCACAACATATGTTAGAATTTTTGACTTTACTCACACAGATAAGGTTAAATGAATTTAAGCCGAGTCTTTATCTATGTTATTAGGCCAAATAATTTGCATTTAAGGTTTTGAAAATGTCACATCTATTGATATATTGTGATACAAATTACTTTCCTGCGCCATAATCTTATATATTTTGTTTCCATGTATGAATACGATATTTTTTATGGATTTGTATGCAAAAATCTCTCTTTTAAATAAAATATTTTTACATTTTCTTTAATATTTTTAAGATTGCACAATATTCTGAAGTCCAATTTTATTTCTCTGTTAATTTCAATAAGAGCTCTTCTGGGAACATAAGCTTGCCGCTGTCATCAATAAAACCTTTAACACATTAAATTCCAAGTTTAATCCATGTCTTAAAAAATACTATTTTATCACCATGTCCACGTAACTCGTTACTCTGCAGTGTTTGTTCTTAAAAAATCAACATTATTGTTTACTATGGCCAAAGAGTTTATCGCTTGTTTAACCTCTTGATAATTTTTGGGTACAATGAATCAACTCTGCGAAAATTTGTTCTCAACAGGTGAGGCAAAGTAAAACATCACATGTATATATTGCGAGAGAGCATCATGCTATTTCTTGCCTGTGTGTATGGGATCGTTGTTGGTGGGTAAAGTAACGAGTGACCGCATTTCCCCCACCAACAACGATCCAGTGTGAGAGAAAAGTAGTTACTCACTCTCCAGCCATGTAAGATTCTGTTTATTTTATGTTTATTTGGGTATTCATCGCAAAAAATCATGCCCTAGGCATACTTTCAACACCAACCTGGTGTGCCGTGTTTGTCTACGTCACGCGTGACATATAATCAAACATCACTCTCGTACATTTGATTTTGTCTAAATGCTACTGCATCACATCACTTATTCAGGCGCGTCACAACTAACTTGTCACAATGTTTAGGTCATGTGATGTACAGTGAGTTACTGCTTTTGAACTTCACTCTAGAAAATGATAATTCACCCTCAAACATAGAATAATTTAAATTTTGCTGCACAGGAGGTTTTCTGTGACACTCAAAGATATTTGCAGTAATATTTGAGATTTGGCGTAATATGTATGTATGTATATATGAATGTATGTATGTATGTATGTATGTATGTATGTATGTATGTATGTATGTATGTATGCAGATTTTACAACGAAAAGCAGACACTGAGATGTCCTCTTTCAAGGAATTAGCTATAGTGTAAAAATTCAAAAGTAAAATCCATTATGAAATACATGACTTTTGCTTAGTTGTGTTGATACAGGCTGTATATCATCATCATCATCATCATCATCATCATCATCATCATCATCATCATCATCATCATCATCATCATCATCATCATCGAAGTAGTGGTCTTCGTCATCAGAACCGACGTCCTGGTCGTCGTCGCCATCATTATCATTTAATACCAGTATAACGAATGAATGAAAGAGCAAATAAAAACCACAAACGGATGTATATCCATTCATAATGATTGCAAGTATCCAACTACCATTCAATATCCCTATAAAACGTATTTGAACCTGTCTAAAACAATCTCACTGTTCAAGAAAGTTAAAATAGATTTACTTTGTATGGGGGAAATTGTGTTTCCATCTTTGAATAAACTATCCGCTGTATATTGCCGACAACTGGATGGTTGTATAGTAAATATATGGTTCTTTAAATCAGACGAATGATCAAACGAGCGCACCGAAATCCTATGATGTTTAACACAATTCTCTTGTCTCATCACTGCGATAGTCGAGAATTATTTTGACAACCATGACGACAGAACAACTGAGTGTCATAATACATTTTGTACTCGTTCGCTTCTTTTTTCTTTCGAATTAGTAAAAATAATATTTGAGATAATGTCCAACTTGGCAAAGCGACTTCACGCCGAGACCACTGTGATAGATATCAATTTCAAATACGATAAACTTATACACCATGCTTTATTAATCACAAGGCTTTTGTAAATTTTGCCTGCACTAGAGCTAGAAGTCGAAATCAAAATTCAAAACTGTCGTATAAACAAAATCGTCTTGGGGTAAATTGTGGGAAATGTGGTTTTCGTAAAATGTAGGATATAGCTTGAAAAATACTCAAGATAAAATGATCATTCTTCTGCTATGAAAATCTCAATACATTTATCTGTAAAAAAAGTATACCTGTGTCGTGGATTTTTGATGATAGTTTTTTTTTTCCTTTTCTGATTTTTTGTTTTGCTTTGTTTTTGTTCTGTTTTGTATTGTTTTGTTCTTCACAAAGTTGGTGCAAAATAAGAAAATGTGGGGTTTTTTTTCGTACAGTGTACGGGATTCTTCTGATGCTTCTTTGTAAATTCCAGTCACAGTGTTGCCCTAAAGGGTTTATTGGATAAAGTTGTTCTTGTTAGATAAAAATCAGATATGTAGTCTTAGAAACACAAACATGTGAAAAGGCCATGTTGGTGCAGATCCCTATTGTCTGTAAGCAAGGTCTAAAGGTTAACCAGGTCCATTCACTGCCATGTCAGCATTATAAGCATCTTGTGCTTTGCCCCAGGCTGTGTTGGGGCTACAAGTTGCAAATTTTGGTATGTGACAGACAACTTTTATATGTATCAAAACATTGAAAAAAAAAATGAAAACATCCTTAACCGATTGGCCATTATTTTAAGCTACTGTGAGATCAGTTACGTGATTGCCGCTTTCTTGGTGATTCTTTCTTTTTTTTTTCTTTCTTTCTTTCTTTCTTTCTTTCTTTCTTTCTTTCTTTCTTTCTTTCTTTCTTTCTTTCTTTCTTTCTTTCCTTCTTTCTTGCGACCGAGTGAATTACTTAGCAGTATTTAGGCAATCAGTCTGAGGACCTAAAACTGAAAGAAAGAAGAATGAAAGACAGAAAGAAAGAAGAAAGAAAGAAAATACATTTTGACACTGAGTTCACCGAGAAATCAAACACATGAGGGGATTAGCAGCAAAACTTTATAAATCATTTAACCCTGAGACAAACCAGAGCTGGCCGGTGATTGAATATCATTTTGCTTCATTTTTCCCCTTTCCCTCGTCTCGTCTTGCCCTGCATTGACTTGCCTTTCGCGGTATTGTCGTGTCTTTGTTTTTTTACTGAGGTTAATAGCAACAAAAAGAATTTCACTGGGAACTGCAAATGAGGCCAGTCAACATAACACATGTAACATGCCCCAGGTTAACAGCTTTCATTTGCAAGGAGGGAAGAGTCATTATGTGTCACATCATGTCCTATTACACAGTCAGGCAGAAATATTAATTTTGTGTGTGATCGAAAACATATTTTTTTCCAGATTGTCGAGGCGAACCTAAAGCCTGGGTAACATTAGGCCGAACCTTCAAATTATCAGACAACGACGCTACAAATCTTCAAGACCCAGCAGCATACCTGGTGAATGACGAAGAAGAAAAAGTGTACAAAGACAACGGCAGGGAGTACAAACTCTTCTATGGAGGCGCTCCCTTATTGCTAACACACGAAGACCTCTCTAAAATAGAGGTATGAAAACGTTTTCTGGCGAGCTTCGGACGCCATTTTGTTTTGAAATTTCGTTTGCTCACTCCCGTAGTCTTTGCCCACAATTATCTAATTAACCAGGTACAGCTTCACTTTGCCCGATCTAGAAAACATTCTACAAAGCTAATTGATAAAAATATAATTGTTCTCGTGGCCATACATGGACAAAAATACATCTGACTTGAAAGAAACCTACATATGTGTAGTAGTAAGGTGAGAGTAATGAACAACATGTACCCTGGACATACATTTGCAAGCGGGTATTGGCCCTACATGTATCAGTAATTGGAGGCGGTGCACTTTTGTGATTGAGTTCTGTCTGCACACACCTAACAAATGCACAGAATCGTTTATTGTAGTTTTAGCCTATTCACAGATAAGCGGACAGCCGTTCAAACGCAGTTATTTTGCAACCTGGATCACCTTTTCTACACTTTCATGTTATGAAACTGACTGAACAACACTTCGTGGCGCCCTGTTTGCTGCGTCGATTTTCTCTTTCTGTACCAAGATTCGATTGAGTCAACAGCTTTCCTCGGTGCGTTTTGGAAATGCGCCGAGGAAAGTTGCTAGCCTGTACCATTCTTATGGTCTTGTGAATATGCAGCCATGCTGGTAGTTGAATGAAAGTTGGGAATGTGAGCACCATGAATGTAGTGTCATTTGGGCAACACAGACCACATTTACTTTTACCACAATTGGCATTGAAACATTTCAAACTGCCGACATTTATTCTAGTCTGGTTTTCTTGACCGAGTCGTACTTGTGTTTAGTGTAAAAGACGAAGCAAATTACCAAACGCTTTATGACATTTTTAATGCCCATTGAATGCCGTGTGCATAGAGGAATTCTTTTTCACAGTCAACAAAACCTGTGTTCTATCGTTCAAAAAAAGTGAGTGCTTTACAATTTTGTTGCAGAGTGTAAAAAAATTCCAGTATCTGCAGTTCGACCTTGCCGAACCCAAGGTAATTGGTGGTGTATACACACAAGGTGGATTCTACGAGGAGAAGTTCCAAGGTTTATATCCGAACACCAAGACCTGGGTCACCACTTTTGTCTTGTCTTATTCTAATAATACAAAGAATTTCTACTTCTACAAAAATGACAACGGAGGAGTCTATGTAAGTTTCCGTTGGAATATATACTGCACATAGGATAAATCCACATTGTTTGTACAACCACAACCACTAGGTGTCACTCGAAGCGTGACCCAGCAAAACTGGAACAGTGTGGAAAAGAGGGACTGTGTTTATCGGGTTTTAAGCTATCACAAGTGTCTAAAGGTATGAGTAGATAATTACCTAGCTTCTCCAACCACATAAGAAGTTCAGCCTATTTTATATTTTAGCATCATACACATTCATTTTTAGCCAAGAACACTTTGTTTTTCGTCAGGTAAAGCAGGCATCAATTTTGAAGGTAGATAATTTTTCTTTGAAGTACAGTCAGACAATGTGGCTGCCATTTAACCCTATCCAATCTCACTATGCTTCAGTGCACGTACCCCTCGGAACGTTGAGAAACATCTTGTGTTGGAGGTTCCATTATGTGTCTTGTTTTTGCTCTACCGCCACAATAAAGATGATACTGTTGACACACAGGAAATAAAAAGCATGCAGGTTCATGACCTGTCGGATGTTTAAATTAAAAAATATGTTGTAATATAATACTACATCAATGGTACTTTAAAAACTCAAAGGGGAAGAGTTAAGGCTGATACTGGATTCTATCTGTCACGACTGTCACAGTACGGTGGCCACGCGGTGCTGCTGGTGGTAATGGATAATACAGCACAATGGACATATGGCACTGGTATTGGTCGATAGGGATGTAAAAGCCATGTTCTGCTGTCAGTCGACAGGAATGCTACAGCACAGTGGCCATGGTCTGCTGCTAGTTGATATGAGTGCCACAGCGCAGTGGCCATGGTCTGCTCCTAGTAGACAAAAGTGCCACAGCACAGTGGCCATGTTCTGCTGCCAGTCGACATGAATGCCAAAGCACAGTGGCCACATTCTGCTACTAAGCGACCTAAGCGGCATACATTTGAAAATCTAACCAAAGTCGTGGACTTCGTATGCTAACTTGCTGCATCCGTTGCAGTATGAAGTTCTGTTTTAGATCAATCGGCCAGTGTAGGAATTTTGAGACACATTACGATAGGCTGTTGTCCTGGTCGAGTTTTATGAACGACCCACATATCCAAGTAGAATTTGGCAAGGCATGGAACGCTAGACAGTTTTTTTTTGTTTAACCGGGGTATACGACTGTGCCAATTTTCTTTAAACAAAGAGAGTGAAAACCACTGAGGCGAATCAAGGACGCATTTTGTTTAAGCTTAAGCGTTTGATGCAGACTCGTAGGAGTTTGTCAACAGACAAAAATTGTGAAACATGCTGGAAACTAACATTGTAATTGTATAGCTATTGGCAGTATTTGAAGCTTTACTAAGGTTAACAAGTTTTCATAAACTCAACTGCTGCAAAGTACATTAGCTACCTTAAGAGCCAAAATTTCAAATTATTATTGGAATAAATTCATGTTGTAAATGTTTACAAAATGCCTGGTAAAAACATAGAACCCCCCCCAAAAAAAAACAAAAACAAAAAACAATTTAGAGCATTGAGCTGATGCCGTGCCCAAACACGGCATTACTAAAATTTGCTAAATGACGGGAGCTTTGTCGTTAACTCTCTGAGTCATAGAGCAACAACAGTAGTTTTCAGAACAATATCCTATGCCCATGTTTTTTTTGATCAAGAGCACCTTGATAATTATGTATAGTGCAAGAACTTCGTTACTTCAGACATTCCAAGGAAATACGGACGCCACAACTCCGAAACTGGTGAACATCCCAAGGCAAATCACAGCACGTTACCTGCGGTACCATGCTCTGAAGGCACAAGACCAAAAGGGCGCCACAAGCAAGGTGAACTCAAGGGTAAACGCTATCGTCTGCTCAAATGGTGAGTCATTGGTACAGGTACCACTCACGTAAGAAGGTGTCGCTCGCGATTGCATGCTTCTCCTTAAAATGGCAAGTTGTTGATGAAGCCAATGTTCTTTGTTCAGGCAAGACTTTTGGTCACAATTATACCTTTGTAACCTCAAATCTGTCTCTTTTCGAGTCAAGCTTTGTTTAAATTTTGCCACACAGTCATCACTCGTTCATGTGGTGAAAAAGAAATAAATGATAGCAAGTAAACCTTTTCGGATTTCGTCTTGTTATATTACATATGCATAGTGTACCATTTGGCAGAGAATTGAGTAAAATTTGCAGTTTTCTTAATTCTCATAATATAAATGATAATTAGATGCTTCACAAAAATTTGCTGAGCAGCTTTATATTGCAGAAGAGTGCAATATCCCCAGGATAAACTGTTTGTTGAGCGAGTGGACTGAGTGGTCCGAGTGCCTGGCTCAGGGTAACGGGTATACTCAGACAAAAACCAGGACCGTACGTCGTATTCAGGCGTGCGGTGGAGCCAGATGTGGTAGCTTGTTCAAATCGGAGCCGTGCACGCCCGCTGAACGTACGTATATGAAGTACTTCGATATTCCGGCCAATTAATCATGTCCAATTGAGCCCGTCGAAGTCGAATGCAACTCATGCAAACAAGACCACGCCCCCCCCCCCCCAAAGGTTGTTTTGTTTCTGGATTGTCTATTCACAAAAATATCTGTACTATTTCTTTGGTAATACTTACTATCAAAGCCTTTGGGGTTCCGTCTAAAATTGTCTGTGGAGATTGCGTAATTCGTTTATGATCAAACGGTGCCAAAGGAAATGATGTACTCATTCTTTCATGTCTATGTCGTAAAGATTTCATGAGGTAAAAACAGATGCCAATCCTAAAGTTCTATTTGTTTCACAGAAATACAACTCTCTGCAGCTTTTAATGCCCATACTTATTTCTGTAGCACTCGCTTTGCATAATTATTGAAGGGGCACCGAAAGACAGGTTTCACAATTACGTGCGCCTTACTAAAACCGTGAGAACGTGTATGCATAATACTGGGCGGGGGGGGGGGGGGGAGGGCACATATTCAACATCAGGGCAGGTGTGTGGTTCAGACATTTTTTTTACACGATACCCTGTTTTAATCTTACACCAGATGTAAGAAGGTACCCTTTTTAATCCTGTAATGTGTTGCAAGGAGTGCAGCATTTTTTTCCAATTTTAAACAGGTTTAAGCATATTCTTACTTCCTACAAAATCCCCCTCCCAAAGAACTTACTAATTATATTCTATATCTCCAGCCTATATCTAAGATCTGTACATTTGTTTGAAAAATAAAGACATTCAGTTCATTCAAATAATTGTTACCCCTATCCTAATCCAGCTGTGTACATGGGGGGGGGGGGCTTTTTTAATCCTGGGAGTTATGGAAACAGGGCCTTCCCTGCACATACCCAGCACAGTACCCCCCCCCCCCCCGCCATTAAATAACCACAGGCAACTTTATGCAATTAACAAATATTGGTGGAGGTTTGCACGCACTGATTGGTCGACAGTGGACTAGCACCTAAAACTGAGCGCAATGGACAATTTTTTCTTTGATATTTCTTTAAAGACATTTCCTGGGACGTCAACGAAGTCGTACATTTGTTCCCCTATAAATAACCGTAGTTTGCCTAAAATTGACGCACTACAAATCCTTGACGAGAAATTCACAGTGCCATTTATGTAAATATATGCTCCAATTGGACATGGTACTTTGTTCTGGGTGGGTGCGAGGCTGGACATAGAAATACACACTAAAATGAAATCATCAATGTTGTTACTAGCTCACTGCATAAATCACAATATCCGTCGAAAACGCGCCATTGAACTAGATTTTGTTCAAGGCGAAGACACTTTGTTCTTGCCTTTAACCTTAGTTTTGAACCATTGATATCGTATGAGTGAAATAAATACTTTTCTCTATAGATTAATATTTAATTGCACGATGCCAATAAAATATGCTTTTTTAACAAGGTTCTTCAAAAGCAACAACATAGCCACATTATTCAATGACTTTTTTGTTGGTTGAAGCCACTCACTGTTAATTTCTCAGTTAGCTTAACTGTATTCCTTTATATTCACTTATGCTATTTAATCTGATAAGGACTACCTTTGTGCCAGTCGGGGGTTTCTTGATTGTGCTACCACACCCGGCGCACTGTCAAAATGCAGTGTTCCGTCACATTCTGGTCATTATATGCCTTAACAGTATACCTGTTTATCAGAGATATACGGCTTTCCCGGTAATTGAATATTGCATATAAATACTTAGTTCCTGTTGCAAGGTTTAAGGGGATGACCAGCATGACAAATGAAATATAGTACGAGGTAGTGTAGTACCGTATAATGAAATGAACTGAAACACAACAGAACAAAAATTTATACTTCCTTATTTAGGTATAACTGTCGAAGATGTCATGATTCATCATGTGAATGTATTAAAGTAGCGATCCAAATTAGCTTTACTGTGGAACAAACAAGCTAATTGCATTTGATAAGTTTTTTGAGCCTTTTTTCAGCTGCTTGGAAAAGCATAGTGCAATACTTAGGCATTGCCCTCATGGTGCTCGTCGTTTTTGCTATCATCGGAATCGTGGCCTACAAGAAAACCCACCGAGATCGTGTTGAAGTTATTGTCGTCAAAGGTACGTTATCCGCCATTTTTTAGCTAGAGTTAGCTTAATCAAAGCCCGTATATGAGAGGGTCAACTGGACCTGTTGAAATTTTGCATTAAAATGGATGATTTAAAGAAAAACGGAAGTGTAAATTTTGTTTCATTCAAGTCCCAAGCTGCTGTAGCAGTCGCTTACACACGTGTCAATTTACCACATTGTCAGGTGATGTAGATATCTTTATGCAGCCTATATTTGTTCTCAAATTCCTAAATTTGTGCAATGATATTACATACATAATGATCTGTTCTCAACACACTCAAGCATACTACAATCCCGGTATTCCGCAGATTCAGGAAATGAACTGAAACAAAACAAAACAAATAAGTAATACTTCCATATTTACGTATAACTGTTGAACGTGTCATGATTCATCATGTGAATGTATTGAAGTAGCGATCCAAATTAGCTTCACTGTGTAACACCCAAGCTAATCGCTTTTGACAGAAATCAGGATTCTAATTTATTCAGTTTTAATTGAGACACAGAAAGGCGATTTAATCACGTCCATCTGGCTACTCGATAACTTGACTCCGAAGTTGACCAAGCTTTACTACATCAGCAGTAAGAGAGAATATGGAGATTGATTTGTCGAGCAGACAACTCGATACCATCCCATGCAAATTACCCACGTCCAAATAGGGGACACTTTTTTGTCCCGCTTTCACTGTTTTTCTTATTTTCATTTGTAGAACAAGATAGTGACGATGAGGACGAGGATGAAGAAGAGTCGGACAAAGCGCGCGAAGCTCGGGCCCCGATGCCCGCCCCAATGCGAGCCCCTGCGCCAGGAGCAGCGCCTATGCATCCGGGTATGCCACGCCCTGGCATGCCAATGATGCCAGGGATGCGGCCACCAGGGCCTCCGGGCGGACTTCGCCCAGGTGGACCACCTCGACCACCCATGTTCCATGCTGGGGCTCCAGCTGCACCCAGAGGTCCCGCGGGCACCCCCATGGCAATGCACGGAAATATGGGAGGCATGGCGCCCACCGGGAGCTAATCCACACGAGCAAATGCCACAGAGTTGTTGAAAGATGGTATCGATCTTTTAAGTATTGTAAAATTAATGTTACAGTGACCCTTTCCTGCAGAGACTACCACGATTTAGAGGACATTATCACTTGTATATTTGGTACGGGCATGGAAGTGTGATGTAACAGTGTTGGATGTTGCAGTGGTGAATTTAGCTGCATAGCCGAAGACTCGCCTGGCGTGGTGACATGTTGTCTAGAGGTTAAATCAGCACACTGAAGACATCATCTTGAACAAACTTCTCTGCATACTTTTTAATATAGAACGACTTACAATGATGTGGCTTGGCAGGAAAACGTAACTAGCCTGCCTTACCAGTACAAATATGACTTGATTGTATGGAATCCAACCTGAGACTCTGTTTTAGATTTAGGTAAACTGAACATGATATATTTGGTAACTCGTTTCCAATGACAATACAAGTTACAGTAAACATGGGACACTCATAGCCAAACAAAAAGATTTTAACATCTTGGATCAGCCCTCTACCGTTAAATTACACAATAGTATATTTGTTGTGGATACCATTTATATGTTGGATAAAAACACAATGACAAAATACAAGAATACCTCATAATAGACAAGACACAATGAAAGGCATTTAGCTGTCTGGCCTTATTGTCAGAGGGAGACATGGGCACAGTTTATCCTATTCAAGAGGAAAGAATTCAAAGCTATAAAAGAATGCTCCTTAAGGCCAACAATATAGCTGTCCTGGACACTCGCCAGGACAAACACAAATTATGGAAAATTCGTGAAACAAACTACAAACCACCAGGTCCATTTTGTGACGTAACGACTTCGGACACACTTTATTCCTATTTTACCAAACCACACAGAAAATTAGCGGAAATCACCGAAACAGGCTGAAACATTATACTGAAGTAAAAATCATTTCTTGACATTCTCCCCTTTCCGTGAACATGCAAGAAAAGAAAAGTATATTTGGTAGTTAAACAGTCTTGTTACAATCACCAATGACATGTGGACTGAGAGGGTTCCAGGTTTTGGACATGAAGTACTTTGAAGTCCAGCATATTAGCTTAAAGTACTCTCCAGTCTTAATTCTTCCATGTTGCTGGTATGAAGAAGGTCCAGCAGCTAGTCGCTGGCAGTTGCCGTTGGTCTTAAGGCAGTCTCTGGTAGTCTCTGATTTACTCCAAGTTACAGTGATATGTATTAACAATCTACCTTTAAGATGACCAGAATCTTATGCACATTCATCCAACCAGAATACACGAAAATTAAACAGTAAAAACATGTCAGGTTCTCTAATGAAATATGTCACCTGCCATATCCTCCTTTGCATGTCACAAATACCTCAAACTTGACTAAAACTTGTCAGAAGTAATAATCTTTATGCTTGGACATTGTCTTTTGTTTTTGACTCCTCCATACAAGTCTGACAGTTAAGGCGGAATGACTTAGAATCACTAGTCACTGACAACTGAGGGCAGGGCAGATGGTAAGAACAAACAATTGAATTATATAACAAACAGTGTTAACAGTTATTCTAAATCTGTCCTCCTGAAAGCAGCTTTTCCCAAACAAGAACTTACGATGACAAATAACAAGTTTCTGTGATCTAATGTTATAACTTTTCCTTCAACCAAATTCCTGAAATAAAACCTCTTCAAAGCCAAAATTCTTTCAGAAAGAAAAAATAATAAATTTTGGATTGGACCGTATATTTTTCTCAGGTGACCCTTTTTAAGTGTGGTTTTGGAAAGTTACAAATGCTGCTGCGTCGATTTTGTCCTGCCTGCCCTGGGAAATCAACCACCTGGAAGGGCCATATTTTATTCTTGCAACTGAAGAGGGATTATTGTACTATCGCATTCCAAGCTTGAGTTGCAGAATATTTGGAAAAGAGATAATTTTTTACTTTAAACTGACAATGTTTAAGAAAAAATGGTGTCATTCCTTGACTGTTTGTCCAGTACACGCTGCATGTAACTAACTGTCTCTTTCGAGTCCGTTTACAATACGCATGCTTAATAACATCAGTCTATTTTGTGACGATACTATGAACGACAGCTTCCTGGGTGTGACCTCAATATAACGTTTTTGTAAAGTGGAAGATATACAGCATTGAAAAGAAAAACAGTTCTTGCATTCTTATATCCTCCACAAGAGATGTATTTTGATTGGGGATCAGGAAGTTGAAATTTAATATTTTACATTTAGTGGTGCACAACTGAACAACGCTTGTAAATAAACTGACCTTCAAACTAATGTTTTACTTAGTTACATGGAGCGGGACATTGTATTCATCATGTGTTTCATGTAGTGTCCTTACAACTTAGAAATAAAGGGGAAAACGAGGAAGATTTGTACAATCAGAAGGAAAATGAAGTCACCAATTTTTTCAATGCAAACTGTGACCAGAGTCAAAAAGCTTAACAAACCTCTCTGAATAACAATAAGGGGGCTATAATCATGCTCCTTGTAAAAAGACATTTTTTCAAGTCACAGCATGCTTTTAGTTAGAACATAATAGTCCAGGTCAACAGTTATCCTTGGTGCATTTCGCCAAAAATGCGCAGAGGAAAGCTGACTGAATGACATTCTATCACAGTTCTTAAATACTGTTCTATTTTTTATTTTCCCAAGTCTATCTCATTAACATGATTTTTTACATAGTGACATAGTCAAAACCAATTGCACAGCTTCCCGTACTGACCTTCGGGTTAACTGCCTTTCAAATTTGTGACATGTAATAATCAGGGGAAAAACCTCCATCCAATCTACTCTCGAAAAAAGTGTGGTGGATAAAAAAAAAAAAAAAAAAAGGGAGGGGGGGAGGATTACAGATATTAGAAAAAACGTAGGAGGAGGCTAATTTACAATAATGACGTTTCTTTTTTCGAAAATGGCTACTGCTTTTCCCCTTGTGATCTCATATATCTGAAAAGGATAGCTGACCTCACGCCTTGCTTTTAC